>JAAVTI010000402.1:0-65331 GCA_011947335.1 Phytophthora constricta
GGATAAAACACACCATAACTAATAGTTAGTTTTGCAAGGTCTTCTCCAGTTGCGGCAATGACATCCAGATCACTGACATACTTCAAAATACACTCTAAGAGTTCTTCGAAAAGTACTTAAGAAGAAGGGCAATAGCTTGTCTCCGGCACAGTAGTCTGCAGTAGCGTTGCTCCTAGTTCTCGAGCATCTTCCTGCGCATCGATCAGACTCGATATACTCTTAGATATCTCCTCGATTCTCTGCTCGAGTTGGGTAATTTCGGCTACTCGGGCGCGGGCATACTGATCTGCCAATGCCTCTGCGTATTGCTCTCTCTCGGTCGCAAGCCGACGCTGTTCCAGGTCTGCGTTGTCGCGCGTTCTGCCGTCGTCTTCCATTTTGGCGTCTTTCTCTGGAGTGCTGAGCCACTAAATTCGGGTCGTATCCGAAAACAGATGAATACCGGTAATCCGACACAAACTGGTATAACGTTGCAAAAATCTGTTAACGGTGCTTCAAAACAGTTGTGACGTTGAAAAATGTCTCAATTTAACGTTGCGGGAACGCCATTCGATATACGTTGTCCGGCTGATCCATTTTTTGTCTGCTTAATGCAAATTCTTTGGCATTCGACGGTAAGTATTGGAGCGATTCCGCAGGCCTTTGTGTCGTCCTAAACCTAAATTTACGACACTGTCCTAAATTTGGGTTTAGGCAGTAGCTCCAATTCGCATTCAGCGAATTCAGTTCCGCATCGAGGACCATCGACTAGGAAAGTGGCAGCCTCGTGCTGATTCTTTACCGCGCTGGGAGGTAAGGGCCAGCAACGCAAGCGCAAGCATCAAAAATGGAAAGAACTATCTGAGGCGAGCCGATCTTCACCCGAAAGCGTGAAACCACATGGGAGCTCCCAGTGGGAGGTGATAAATAGCACGTCGTTCATAATATTATTAACACCTGGTTAGATGCTTCCAGTCACTTTAAGCGCATTATTATAAATGCCCTTCATATTCAGCACTCCTTCCACCTCGGCGACTGGGCATGGTTGTCTGCTTCTTGGCCCGAGACGTCTCTGCATAGCGAGTGGGCGGAAGTTGAAGGAAAGCATATATTTATACAGGTCGTTTATATGATATCAGGGGTTTACGACGCGCGGGGCAGATCCTAGATTTGTGCTAGGGGAGCCTAGCACAGATCTAGGATCTACGCCGCCTGGGCGAGAGGGGTGCGCCGAATACACCGTTTATGTGAGGTGTAGGAGTAAATCTAGGATTTGGGACGACCAAAAGTCTTCGGGAATCGCTCCATTAGGTGTATAACATTGTTTGGTGAGAGGCTCCATTTCCAACAACGATAACCGCCCGGTTAAATTCCAACAGCGTTTTAAGCTGTTGAACCAGGGGCGGATCTTCATACAGCTAAGGGGCACGCGCCCCCAGATTTTCGGAACCCTCCACAGTTTTTTGAAAAAATGTAGTTGCACGCCCCGCGACCACTCGCTACCGCAGCCTCATTTCCTATTTCCACTTCTCTATCTACAGAGCATGGGGACCAAAAGACCCAAGACTACTGAGATCACTGCCTTCTTCGAGAAGAGACCACGCCTGTCTAATTCCCAGGTGCAGCATTCACCAACTAGGTCAAGCGTTCCTAATGTGACTACTAAGAAAATCAGGCTTAAGGAAGATTGTCTTGCGTGGTGCACTCGCAACGGGGTACCAGAGAACGCGCTGGATTGCACTGTAGGCGATTTTGTCCGTGCTGACCCAGCTGATAGTCCCCCAGCTTATAATCTGTAACGAGTGTAGAGTAATACCCCTGCACGCCGGGTTTGGTCGTACCCTAGTGTGTCGTTCACTCAAACTGTCCTTCAGTCCTTTACTGGTCTACAGAGAATCAACTGTTGTCCTCTGTGTCGGTGTCCGTCAACTATGACAACCACCAACTTTTGTATTTCCTTTCAACAACTAACTCACGCTCAAGGTCACGCGACCAACACTTCGAGTCTTCCTGCAACGCCTGCCCTCGTCACTCGGAACACACTGGCCCCTTACGTCGCAACTCGGGGACTCTGGAACACACTGGCCGCCTCCCGGTCGTCTCTCTGTGCGCCACTTGTCATTGCTCGCTCGTCCGTCCTTAGGCTAGACCCGTCGGCCACTGCCCGTCAACAACTGTTTCGAGCGAAACTGTCGACTGACTCCCGTCAACCGCCACCTCTCTCTGCTTCGAGCGTCTCAACAACGCCAACTCCGTCTTCCACTGCAGGTTAACCAGTCTGTCTCCTGCCGCAAATTCTCATGTGAGCTTCTCTCCACTCCGTCTCCACTGATGGTTGTCAATCATTGCGCCATTCCAGGGCGACCACTCGGCCGTCTGACCTGCCTGATTCTGCAACTTCAAATGACTGCTAAGATCCCTCCACGGTCGCCACTCTGCAGCTGTCCTGCACTTCTTGCTCTTCCTCGTCACCATCCCGAGTCTGTCCGTCATGTCTGCCACGCTGAGGCAATGCTGTTACGCTTACATTACAATTCCATTAAGCAGTTGTCGGAGAAGTCTGAGCTTTTGCGATAGGCGATTTTCTTTCGCGACCCATTCCACTCTTACTTCCAAGTCTCCTGTTATTCCAGCAGTGGAATCCAGCACACGCAAGAATATCTAGCTGCAAAGCCGAGGGAAAGCGTAGTAGCAGTGCCCTTGATGAAGATGGAGATCCTCAGCAGAAAGCTACAATTTCGGTGGTGATGAAACTCTACAGGATGGCACCGACACAAGAAGTCTATCGAAGGCTGCCTCGCGTATTGTTGAGCACCAAAGGCAGTTTGATTTCTGTCCAAGGCGAAGAAGTACCTGGAAACCCGAGAGCGTGCGCGCTTTAACGTCAGTTCGACGATGCGCTCTCAGACAGTTCTTGTATGCGTCGCACACAATAAATGCATGGCGAAGACTCGAGTTACGAAGGGTGCTGATGGTTTGTATTCAGTGACAACTAGTGGCTATCACGCGAGCGGCGTTAACATAACCAGCGACATGGATTCGGATTACAGCGAAAATGACTTAATTGAAATGAATTCCTCTCTCGAACGTAGTTCCGAATGCGCACTCGAGCGAGGTAAAACAAGTGAGAGACGACAAGGCATTATCTCGGATACCTCTGGCGCCATTTCTGCTGTATTTCAAAATGTATGGCCCATCATAGTGTTGTTGAACTGCTGGCCCCACCTGGCCAGAAAAGCACAAGAAAAAATTGGTCTTCTGACTGACTCAGAGGTGTGCAGCGACATAATCAAGCCTTAGCTGAATTTCTCTATGATGCTCGTTCTTGTGATCAATTCACTGTTCTTGCTGATCTGTTTGTACCGAGTTATCACGTACCACGACGTCGAACAACAGCAAGCGTATAACTTGAAATGGTACTTGCCTGTAGGTTTTTGCGGGTTGAATACTATGATGTGCCGAAAAGCACAAGAAAAAATTGGTCTTCTGACTGACTCAGAGGTGTGCAGCGACATAATCAAGCCATAGCTGAATTTCTCCATGATGCTCGTTCTTGTGATCAATTCACTGTTCTTGCTGATCTGTTTGTACCGAATTGGAAAGAGCGTGTTGAAATCAACTACGCAAAATTGGTTTGATGAACAGTCGGATCCATGATATTCCTGGTTTGTAACCGCGATTGAATCGCCAGGTGTCATTCCTAACCAGAATCCACTCGAGGGATTTAACAGCGTCATTAAAAAGTCGCTGCGGGTCACCTACGAGCAGCTACATCAATCGTCCTCGCCTCTACCCTTCCCAAGATACCCATACATTGCGGCCAGGATAAAAGCGCCGACTTCATTTGGCAATTTGCCGAAGGTCCAATTGATGCAGATGCTTTTCTATCAGCTCGAGACTTGTGCAAGAGTGTTAACCACTATCCTCCGCACAAAGGCAAATCAAAAGAACCATATCACGTATAGAACGCTATTTCTTTAACGCTTACTACTACATGGTTCGTGATGACAATATCAACGGTCTCAAATTCATCGCTTCAAGATCCAAGGTATTTGCTGGGTGATCTGAAACAGGAGGAGGGAGTGGAGAACATTCAACTTCGTTTTCTCTCACTCCATGCTGTTGATATTCTAGACCGCATTACCTTTGAGCACGACTGGTCATCTCCAAAACGGACCGTTGCGGAGGCCAGTCTCAATGAGAATGTTCCAGTTTATTTCTCACTAAATCTGACACGATTGTCGTTAATCTGTAGGTTAAAACCCTTCGCAAGAAATTCCACTGCACTTGCAGCGTATTCTACAATTCAGGATGGCTGTGCAGTCATATTCTGGCGGGCCTTAAGCTTGCGGACAGCTTTAATTTCACAAGGATGCTGAGAAGTCTACCGGCACGAAGAACCTCAGGCCGTCCACCCAAAAATCAAAGTGCCTCCAAAGAGAAGACCGAGACAAGGATCAGCATACCATCAAGGCTCTTATCAAAAATCTTATAGAAAAGCCTGCTAGTGCGATCAACTGGAGTGTTCTTGAGACTTGGACAACAAAGGACGACGAAGGGTAGAACCTCAACGAGATTTTGTTGGCAGAGTTGATCCACCTTTTTAAGGACGGCAAAGATACTGGGACGTCTTCTCCGAGATAAAACATACAACAGTCACTATGGAGGCCGAGAAACTTGCTAACGTGATCAACTATTATTTCACACATCGTCCCAACCTGAAGATCCAACCGATTGGTTGTTGGAGATCGTTGTGATTAGCTTCATTACATTTATTTTGAAAATCTTCATTTAATCTTAAAAAATAAAATCAAATTTGCACACTGTGATACTCTCAAAATTCTCTGGATTTTATATCCAGAGTCCTACCCGGATCGCACCGACGTCTGATTCTACCTCTAACTAGTACCCTCCTTAAAACGATATGGCTGCTTACGTAACAGGGTAGGACTATACCTCAAATATCGGGTTACCTTTAAGACATTTATATATCTGAAATTGGGAGTCTATCCAGACCCTCTCAAAATCGGCTTGTGAACTTTTCGACCAATTTCGGGCTCGTTCGCGTGGGAACGAAGATGTATACCCCTTCGGAAGATGATTTCGTCATTTATCATTTGTCGCAAAATTAGTATGTTATCGGGGATTCGACAGGTCACAGCAGCCGACCCGCTTAGCACGGCGGCGCAGAAAAGCCCAAGAAGGCCATCGAACGAGGCAACGTGGAGGGCGCCAAGATCTACATGTAGATAGATCTCGTTGTTCTCCATGTCATTCGGATCCCCCGAGCAGTCTACGTGCAACTATGCGAGCGCACTGATCGGCTTTTTCCGATTTTATTATAGTTTAATGTTTCCGATCTAAAAACAATTGAAAACATTAGCGATACGGTCACCCCGCCATCTATGACCTTCGGGGATGCATTGGGCGACGCGTACGTGACCCAAACAGACACATCGGTGGACCAAACCGCCACGAAAGCGGACACTACGCTCATCGACACGAATGTGGTACCAACGCAGTGCGGATGTAGCGACCACTTTAGTGCCCGACCTTCGCTGACGGCACGACCGACGCAACCAGAGATTTGATTGATGCTTCCGTGCTCAGACCGACACGGTGCCACCGTACTGGTCACACCCGTTATCATTGCTCCGACAACACCGACGGGCCGAGACCTGTGCTCGTCTCTGGCGCAAGCAACTCCAGTAGCGAAGGACAAATCAACGACTGCACAGCATCTAGAATCGATCCCGGCGCCGATTACACCGCAAACCGAGGAGGAGGCACGATCTCAGCAGTTTGCTCTGCTCTACTTGTATAGTGTTTCTGGAAAAAGTGTTACCACAAGAATTAATCCTTTTCGTATTAATACTAATACTCACTTTTAAAAAGGCCTTAGAGCATCTTCACCGCGGCTCTCCAAAGGACGCTCTATCTTTAAAGTCGAGAGGATGCGGTAATTAATTTCCCCACCGCACCACTTTATCTGTATCGCTATTTTTATTTTCTCTCCACTTTGGCGATGACACTTCAAATGAGGTCACTTTTGAAAAGTCGTCTTCATTTTGGCGAGAATCCACCACCGACCCCTTGGACATGGGGGAGCGAAGAAGGGCAAGAACTTCAGCGCCGATGAGGAGGCCCAGCTTTGCTGCTCGTACTTGCACACCAGTAAGAACCCGTCCAGGGGCACAAGCCAGACGTCAGCGACGTTCTGAAAGAGTCTGACAGATCACTTCAATACTGCGGCGGAAGACGGACCCGACGAACGACCACAGCATTCTCTTGAGTGCAAGTGGAGTATCATTCAGCACGACGCTGCTAAATTTTGTGGTGCTCTTGCTATAATCAAGGACCTGAACAAGTCTGGGGTCAGTGCTGACGATGAGATTTAACGTGCGCTGAAGTATGACAAGGAGACTCACATGACGCGGGGTGTGAATGACTACAAGACGTTCTAGTACTTGCACAGTTGGTGAGTGCTTTCTGCTGAGCCAAAGTGGCAATCTTTTCGACCTGGCCATAAGTTTGATGCGGACGAATCTACTGCTGGTGATGAAAATACAAAACCCACTGCAAATCAACGACCTCAAGGAAACAAGGCGGCTAAAGCTGCGGCTAAACATGCAGTGGAAACGCAGCAGAGCAACAAGCGGCTGGCTTCTGCTACACTGCGGATAGCTGCTGCCAGCGAGAAGCGAGTGCGTACCATGGAAAATGCCAACAATTTATTGTTCTTTACTGTCCCTCTTGACATTTTGGAGCCTGATGCTCTCAAATACGTTCAACTACGCCGTGTGGCTGTTCTGGAAGCTGCTCGTTGTGGCCAAGGGCATGCTGGAACCGCCGAGGTTGCTCAGTCTAGTGTCAGCAGTGAATCTAGCGCCGATGACGACGACGATGACGCCAACGACGACTAGTTCGAGTGGTCTCTCTTCGCCACAAGTTTTCCATCAATTCTTCCTGCACTGCTGAGTGCTTGGCGGGGTCTTGAACCGTGGTCATGGACATCAACAAAGAATCAACGTGAGCTCCTCGTGGGCTGCTGAGTGTACTGTTTCTTCTTCATCGTCCTCGCTATCAGATTCACTATCAGCCTCATTGCGGTACTCCACCATCATGTTATGCATGATTACACAGGCCTTCCTAACGAGTCTCATCATAGCTTCATCCCATAGTCGCGACGGCTGCGATAATATCGCAAAACGTGCTTTGAGAACACCAAAACATCGTTCTACATCCTTACGAGCTGCTTACTGCTCTTTGACAAAGTTTTTTTCTTTTTTGGTTGCTGGTTCGCTTATTGTCTTCACAAACACAGACCATTCTGGGTAGATTCCATTCGCCAGAAGATTGCACATCTTGAATTCATCTTCGTTTACACGGAACTCGTACGCAGGAGCATGTCCACTCAGCCAGTTCACGATTAAAGGGGATCGATCGAGAACGTTGATGTCATAATTCGAACCCGGAACTCCCATGAAATGATATCAAATCCAGAGATTACGCGTCGCTACTGCCTCCATGATCACAGATGAGTTGCCATCTTTGTCTCGGTACATCCCTTGCCAGCCGACTTGGCAGTTTTTCCATACCCAGTGTGTACAATCAACTGAACCAAACATGCCAGGAAACCTCGCTGGGTGTTGATCTCGGCATAGCGACGGATGTCACTCTCCGTTGGGTCTCCAAGGTACTCGTCACTAAACCGCTTCACCAAAGCCTCCACAAACTTCTTCATACTCTCGATAGCGGTACTCTCCCCAAGTCAAAGATACTCATCCGTGGCGTCTGCAGCAATGCCGTTGCTGGTCATGCGTAACGCTGCCGACACTTTTTGATGAGTCGAAAAGCCGGGGACGCCAAGTGCATCGCGCTTCTGAACAAAGTAATCATCCGTCGAAACAACACCGTCAAGGATCTTGTCGAAAACAGCACGCGACATGCGATAGCGGCGACGAAAAACTTGGCATTGTACACAGGGTCTGGAGCAAAATAATCTGCTAGAAGACGAGCATTCTCTCCGGCAAAGTCCCGTCGAACATTCGCTGCGCGTCCTGGCGCCGAGCCTCCACGTTTTTCTTGGGTGGACCAGCAGATGCAAGCACGCGAATGGCCCCAAGCACAGCCACAAACTCTTCTTTCTCTTCGTTGTCGATCTCGTCGAACTCCGCTGCCAACCGCTTAACTCGTTTCCTCCACGCATCCATCTCGCTTTGTGTTTTCAAAAATGGCGTGAAACTTGGAACGGTCGCGGTGGGACTCCCAACACTGTATCTGGAAAGATATTTAAATCAGCCTCTTCAAGCGGCCTTTTACAGATAAAGATAGCGCGCCAGCATTGGAGATGCTCTTAGTATTACGACATATTTATCCTGACCTCAGCATAAGTATCAGTAATACTGGTTCACGCTTTTTCGCTCATCCGAACCTCTGAAGTTCACACTCGTGTTCAGACTCTGAACACGAGTGTCAACCATGGCCGAGCTCATTTTGACTGAAGAATTAACCCTTGATTATCTCAAGTACATGTATTTCACCTCGTCGTCCTCGTATAATCCAGAGCTGTTCCGTGCGCACGCATGGCTTTGTTATTGCATGCAATACATCCGGTGGGCATGCAATGCATCCGACTCGGTATGAAAAACATCCATTTTTAAAGTATGGAAATCATCCTTTGATGGCATTGAAAAAATCCGACACCGACATCATTAACGAGCTGCAGTCAAGATCAGAGAGGGTCAATAACACAGATTATCATCCCATAAATACAGAAACAAAGCCCAAAATACAGATCATGTGTTTGTGTCACAGAGAGTGTGTGCCCCGTACAGAAAACACGAGGGCTGTTACAGAATCGCTTGGTAAAAATACAACTCGAGCTAAACCGAGAGCAAAAGTTGTTTTTCTTGGATAGAGTACGACCGTGGTTGTGCCACATTCCGTGGTAGTACTACATTCATTGACAATCGCATACTTGGCTGTCGGTCGTAGTTAAACTCCAATCTACGCTTCCAGCTTGTTTGATTCTTCTCATATTCAAGACGCACGTAGTGATATCGGTGGGTAGACAAATTAAAGGAAATCTTGATATCACCGCTCTCTCGATACGAAAACGAGGTAAGTGTAAAGGTCATGTTAGACTGCTCTAGGTTGCCTCACGACCACTAAGTTTGAAATTTGCTGACTTGATCATCAGCATAATTATGCCGAGGACGAATTATGTATGGAAGCATGTGCTTTCATGTCATACAGAGCCTCAGCTTGATACGTTTTTGGACCAGCAAAAGCTACTTCTCAAGAAGAAAAGTCAGGCTGAAACCTGCCAAGTCTGCAGAGTGAATACAGATCTGCACGACATGCAGTATTGCATGTACAAGTGCAATTGAGCCACTTGTCAATCGGTCAGCCAAGGCAGGAAGTGCTCGTGGGTTTTGAAAGCAGAGCAGTGTCACGTTACGGATCTCAGTAACATCTACCAGCACAGTTCTCACATTTCGGCAGCACCTTCCACTTCACATCCAGAACGAATTAATTTGACTATGAAGCGCTTCATTTTAAGCCGCGCAGAATCAGGTGAGAAACCTGCTCAAATTATGAACTCAATGATTCTGGATTTCAAACTGACAGAAGTCGACCATCGAAAATTTCTCCCCAAAGTGCAGTCGTTGGTGCGTTCCTACCGAAAAACGACTTTACTAGATAACGACTACATTGATTTCATGGTTGATCAGGTATCACAGCATCGATTCCGGAGAGATATGGATGAGACTACGCCTTTTGCTTTTGGATTTACGACCAACTCAAACAATGAACCACATCTTGGTGGTGGATCAGAAGCAGATCCATTAGTTATCGGATTTGCAACAAAGGCATTGATTCGTCGCTTTCAGCGCGCGCCAGAGTTTGTTTTACACCTGGACGCTACGTTTAAGCTCTGCACCAAGGGATACCCGGTTGCTGTTTTTGGGCTTTCGGATCTGTGGCGTCAATTTCACCCGATTGCGTTCTTCTTAATGTCTGATTTGAAACACCCTCAGTGACAATGGGCTATAGAATCTACTCTCAGTATATATAGAGAGATATCCGGAGAATCAGCTCGTATCGGCTTTGTTATGACGGATGCTGACGACGCACAACGAGGTGCATTTAAAGATGCAGCTCAAATTTGGACCACGAGCCGAACTATCTCATGTGCTTCTTTCACGTGATGATAACGTCCGTAAGCGCGCCCTTAAGCTATCTGCGTCAAACAATCAGCTCGTGTACCGACACGTATATCGGATTCACTACGCTCGCACCCAGGCCGATAAGGAGGTCCGTATTACAGAAGCCCTCAGCACTTGGGATGCCAACCGAGAATGCCGCTCTTTCAAAACATACTTTAGTCAACAGTGATTGACCGGGAGATACGCGAAATGGCAATGTCTAGAGACGCCAACAGGTTTTGCCAAGACCAACAATCCTGTTGAGAATTTTAACCGCCAACTCAAGCACCAGCATACATTGCGTCGGCTTCTGAGGTTAAACCCTCTTTTTCAAGAACTGTTGAATCTGAACAAAATTCGATCTGTTATTGTGAAGACGTATGTCATGATTCCCAGAGCGGCGCCACACATTTTGAGGGAATACCGGAAACTAGAAGCTGATCACCGATTTTCTGTTACGCCAGAAAATCGGACGTCAATATCATTTCTCGTTGATGAGACTACTGAAATCAACAATTTCCGGGTATACCAGCTTCCGAAAGTGCAAGACGTCGATGAAACCAGACAGCATAACGAGGAGGAGGTCGAAGCAATCACTGATGAATTATTTCAGGTGGAGGAGCAGTCGTACATTGGATGGAAAGTCAACATCACCTCTGAAAAAGGTGAGTGGAGAAGTTGGTTTAAATTGGGGAGTTGCGTGCATATGATGGCAGCTCAAAGTCACGCCGGTTTGCAATTTGATGGATCTCCGGCATCTCAAGCGACATTTGCCGACAAACGTAGTAAAAGAAAGAGGGGCGCCCTGCCCAAATTGGGCATGCTCTCAGTACAGATTGATCATTCAAGAAAAAGCGTCAAATTTACGAATGCACAGTATATATTGAATTATTTTACTTGAACAAATCAGCATATCTACTTTTTTACAGCTTTCCGAAGCAGCGGAATCGTGAAGGTAAGAGCGGAGATTCAACCTCTTCAACGGCTTGTCTGCTTGTGCTGGTTCTGCTGAGAGCTTTGACCACTTCTTTGTAGTCAATCCGTGATTGATTCATCCTAGCTTCAGCAAATTCCTCCGAGGGTCCATCTTCGGTAGGATCAGGATCAAAGGAGATCACTCCGCGGATGGAAGCAAATACATCTGCAAGTCGGACCGCAACCGCTACAAAAGCTTCATGAGGTGTCAACGCATTATCCATCAACCTTGCCACTTGAACCGCATTCTCCACGCTGCTCATAGCACTCTCCAAAGCACCTGCTAGGCTGCCATTGTCGTAGGATATTTGCAGCCGTATCAACTCCTCCTTGGATGCGACGACGTGATATTTGGCTAACTTCCCGGTAAGCCGAGCCACATGATCATCGTGCTGAAGTGCGGTCGCTTCCGCAAATGGAACGACTTCTCGGTCGTCGTCCTCGCAGTTGGGAGCTGTGGGTTGATTTCTTGCTTTCATTAGTGGAAACAGCAGCCCCGTCCTTCTTAGACAACGTGTTACACCTTGTAGACCGCTCATCTTGAATCCCAGAAATGTCATTGCCGAACTCAATATCTGGGGTCTTGGACATTAGTCTGGCTCGTTGGACTGCTGACAGATTCAACCACGCAAGGCGTGGTTGAATCTGTCATAATTTTAAATTATTTTTATTCTCAATAAAAGCTTTAAAACCGATACCTTTAGAATCAAAATTGATTGAAACGTATTTTTTAATCTGTCAGCAGTCCAACGAGCCAGACTAATGTCCAAGACCCCAGATATTGAGTTCGGCGTCTCGAACATCTTGTACGCGATGGTGTCTTGCACATGGGGCTGCCGGTGACATCTAGGCCGCATGTACTTGCAGGCGTTGAAAATATTATTTTTCATAAATTTAAATATAAATTTGGGGTCTTGAACATTAGTCTGGCTCGTTGGACTGCGAAGCCGCATTCCTCCCCGCCCAATCAGCCATTTTGTTTCACTCTCGATTCGTTCTTGGACCGGCAAAGGTATACGTAGTGCAGCGTATTTTTAGCGTGTTTGTTGCCGTTTGTAGTAGCAAAATTCCAAACAGCTCGGTGAAGTTGCATGCTCGAGCCTCTGTTTTAGAATGAAAAGACGAAAGGCGCTCCTTGCTTGAGGAACGAGTAGATATTTGGAAAATGAGGACCTATCAACATGTAATCAATGTTGAGATATCCATCTCGTCCTAGTGTCTTAAGATCATCAGAATTACCGGCACCGCATATAAGATAAGGATCACCGGCCAAGCAAAAACATAAGATCGGTCAGATCCGGCATATTTCTGCCGTGATAGATACCAAATTTTGGTATGCAATTACATACTTCAAGTGATATTACAAATATTTACTAATTTAGATGCATACAATTATCAATATATCTTGGTAATCAACCGATTCCTGCCGTTTTGCTGGTCTATCTACAGTGGTACATTTGCTCTTACCTCAGCATGGAAACGCGACCGCTCAACAAACGTAGAGCTTACCGAGATCTGTGCGAGTCAATTGTCCGCGGGTCTGGTCACTACATCAGCGACCAGGCTTGCCGCGTCCTCCGATCACGCCTGGTGTCGCAAGGCATCATTTCGCCACCCGTTCTGGCGGCGGAGACTCGACGAACACTCGGCAAAATGCAGCATCGGCGCATCACGCGCGAGGTCGTTGACCATTACTTTCGGCGTCATCATCCGCCCCCTGACCACGACCCCGACCTCGGTGAGCTGGACTCCTGATCAAGGCAGTGAGCGTGACGGGCCCGCGGAGACGTCAGCGACGCTACCCTCCCGCGTCATCAGCCCCAGCCGTTGCCGTTGCGGTTGGCCAGGGCCCCGCAATCGCCGCAGGCGGCACCCCCAGAGAAGCTTTGCACGGCATCTCGACCGCGCATGGCGCCTGCCTTGCATCACCCAACACAAGAGATACAGGCGCCAACTTTTCCAACGCAAGGATCAGGAGGTACGGAGTACCGCTATCGGCGCCGCTTAGGGCAGCGGCATCAAGATGGCTCGGTACAAGTTCAAGTGGATTGGGAACCCACCTGGGAACCCGTCCAGAACTTGGCTAGAGCGGACGTGGTGGCTCTGCAGAATAGACTGCGAGCCGAGCAAATTTCGCGTCGCCTGTAGCCTAGCTGTAGCACACAACATGCAGGACTATGAGCAAATACAAGTCGCTGTTGACAACAAATGTCTGTCCAAATCGCTGTCGACCTTTGTATGCGCTAACACCTCCTAATTAAACTGGTCTTGAACACTACCACCTACTATACACGAGCTAATGGACACACCTTGCGGTTCTCGTCTCGCCACACCTTTCGGTTTCCAGCACATTGACACACCTCTCGGTTTCGTCATGCCACACCTTTCGGTTTTCGGCTTATTAGTACACCTTTCGGTTATCACCACCTTTCGGCTTCTATCATTTGCCACACGACTACTCACTGTCGCTAGATAAGTATTAGACCACAAGAACTTTGGTGGTGTCCTCAATCGTACGTGCATTTAATAATTATCTAATGTTCTGAAAACAAAACAAGCAAAAGGAGTGGTGATATCGTTAGTGTCAGCTAAGCATAGAAAATCATAGCATAAAACGCTTACCTGTGCTTGTAAAGGCTGTTGCTTCCGTATGGCGCCTTGGTACTGCTCACGCGGCTAGATGTGGTCGTGCTGCCTCTTCTTGTTGTGGAGCTCAGTGCGGAGCTGCTGGCTCTGGTGCTTGTGGGGCCAATTTGAGGTCTGCAGCTTCTGCTGCTCGTGGAGCTTGATTGCGTCCTTCTGCGACTGCCCGTGACGCTCGGTAGGGTCCTGCTGCTGGTACTCCTTGCGGCACTCGGTGTGCGTCCTCGTGGTGATGGTGCTAGTGGTGCGCCTGCTCCATCACTAAATGGAAAGTGAGATCGATCGATCCCTGCTTGTGGCGAGCCTTCTACATCAATCAGTTAATCAACCAACCACCACGCCGTCTGTGCCCAGTGGACATACTCTGTATATCTCCAACTTTTGTCTGTATATTTATACTTCTGTCAGTCAAGATTCAGTGACAACATGATACAGCTGATGGAGTTGTGCGGCAGCCTCAGTCCTAGACGTGCATTTCAGCACTGGAATGCAGATGATATTACGTGTATAGCTACTGATTATTACGCTGGTGACTTGGTGGGGTCTTTTAGGTAGTGACGCACAACGCTTTGGTCAGCTCGCAAGCAAAGATAGTCGATTTTCTGATCTCAAGTCGACCGAGGACCTGAGTGTTGCAATGGTTAGTCATGACATGCACACGATTTTTCCTACGTTGTACCGTTTGGTAAGTTTGGTTTGCATTCTACCGGTATCAACTGCAAATACGGAACGCTCCTTTTCGGCCATGAGGGCCGTTCCTATTTGGAAAACACCCGAGAGTGCACTCTAAGGCGGGCTTGTGATTAGCTAGTGGAGTCCCACAAGAGCGGCATGAGCACAATCATGATGTGCAGAGATGATACAGCGCACTCCCCAAAGGGAGTAGCCACTCCCTTTCGTGAGCGGCGAGCTCCAACTGCTGTCGATTAGCGGGGGTGGATGACATCTCCCTGCCTTTGGGTGGTAGGCAGTGGGTCTCCTGCACTGTGGATGCATTGGCATTAATTTTAAATTTAGGACGTAAAAATGCGAAAAGTTATATTTAATTATATTTTATTTTGAAATATAAATTTCCTATTTAATTTTTTTAAATTCGCTTAATAATTTTAAATTTAAATGAAAAGGATAAATAATAGAATTAAATGTAGGTTTTTAAAAAATACCTTTTTATTTTTTTTGTTTCTATTTGTAGGGTTAAAGCCGTAGCGCTGAAGAACATACCCCCAAAAAAAAAAACACGAGCACCAGCGAGAGCGATCCACCAGCAAGAGCGCTCCATCAGCGAGAGCCGTCCACCAACAAGAAAACGAGCACCAAGACCAAGACGGTTTGGGCAGTCACCGAAACACAGCCAGAGAGAGGGCGAGTGTCGCCCAGCCTGTCGAAATGTTGGTGTCGACCACTCGAGAGACGCACTCCGCTCCAGCCGGACCATCTCTCGTTGCTACCTTTTTGTCTTGATTTTTCTGGTGCATAGACCATGAAATTAACCCTAGAGTGCACTCTCGGATGTTTTCCAAATAGGAACGGCCCTGAAGCGCAACAAAACGCACCTGCGTACGTTGCTAGGCGACCACTGGTTGTCCAATTTGCTTCTTCTTGCACTGGAAGCGGACTTAACAAAAACTATTGATAAGGACTCTGTGATCGATGCTTTCAAGGCAAAGACTGCGTGACGGATTGCATTGTAGGCAATAAACATTGAAGACAGAAAAATATACCCCCAAGTTTTGAAGGCTGGCTCCGCCCCTGTGTTGAACCACGGCTACGTCACGAACCAAGATGACTACGTTCCGAGTAGGAATGGGAATTGGGCAATAAAGTCGATATTTTAAGGTGAAAGACGGTGGGTCTGCGTCGTCGAGAAATTGTGATTTTGTTGTTGCTGATGTTAGCTCTGGACGGAGTTTGCGGGGTCTACCTGATGGCGATGGCAACTCCCTATTTTCTTCATGGAGCACCCGATGATGATTTACATCGCTGATCTGTTGGCACCACCTGAAGACCGGAATTTTCACTTACTCAAGCACACTTGTGGGGATTCTAGGTGGCTTGCACACTGTGCAGTTGCTGTTGCACATTGGGCCATTCACCCGAGAGCGAGCTCCTGTCGTTTAGTCAAATGCCGTGATAAATTCCTGCGGAACAAGAAGACGATATCAGCTTCCTCGGGATACAACTCGCTCAAGTGGACAATCACGACATCATGACGCTCGAAACGTTCTGAACGTAAAGGATATCACTTTGCAATTGTTTTCGAGGTTCGTAAAGCGGTGGAGCAAGTGCGCTAATCAATCAGTGCTTCCGGTAGAGATCTCTGATCTCGCTTTCTTAGATTAGTCGGGCGTTGGGCCACACCTTTGCTAATTCGTGCAATGCTATCGCCTACTTTTTGTGCACAAGTATTGTCATCAGATACTGCTGACACTGCGTCGGATTCTACTCTGGAGATAGAATATTGTGCGTGACAGTCGATGTGAGTTTCAGGGAAAATCAAGGAATGAATTCAATGGGTTTAAGGGCGCAGCAGCACCTGGAGATGGACTACAAACTAGGGTCATCAACTGGCGAACCTGTCGCCTGGCTGACGAGGTGACTTCAAATCCTACTGGGCGACACTTCCCCGCGGCTCGGCAGTCCTAAGCATGACCAGCCCGATGGCGGTTTGGTGCTCCAGGAAGCGCTTTGTTCCGAGGGCCTTGGTGAGGCCATCAGCCAGCATTATTGTATTCCAGAGCTATGATCCCTTTCTGGTAAGCGTCCTTGATCGAGTGATACATCACATCAACTGTCTTTTGCGCTTCGGAGGTTTTACCATTCGTGATGCGATGGATAGTCGACTTGTTGTCCACTAGTACAGTCATTTTCTCCTCAGTTGGGTCTTTGGTGATCGCTTTGATGTACATTTGGATCCAGCTGATCTCTTCGACGCCTATCGAGCACGAAATAAACTCCGCAGCGGTGGATGATTTGGCCACCACCGTTTGACGCTTGCAGTTCCAGTGGACAGTGCAGCCGTTGACTTGTACCAGTATGCCAGAGATTGATCGTCGGCCCAAGATGTTGTTTGCCCAATCGGGATATGTATAGACTCGTATTGCTGGCACTTCATCATTACGTTGGTACACCAGTCCCATGGCCTTTGTGGACCAAACGTAGCGAAGGATTTTCTTCACCGCATGCCAGTGGTTGACGGTGGGTTTTGCGGCATGCGGAGCAACTTGGTTGACCGCATAGGCAATGTCGGGCCTTGTGACTCTGCTGAGGTACAGTAGCGCACCTACGGCTTGCTTATATGGTATTCGGGTTGCTAATGCCTCGTCGTCCTCGCCAGGGTACAAAATCACGTGTTGGTCCATGGGAGTGGCAATGGGTCTGCATTGATCCATCGCAAATCGCTCGCAGATTTCAATGGCATACTGTTCCTGATCGATTGTCATCTTTCCATCCTCGAGGTTGCGAGTTACATGCATTCCGATGAACCAGGATAGCTCGCCCAAGTCCTTAATTCCGTACTTGGCGTGCAGGGCATCCATCAAGACTTGCATTTTATCAGCTTCCTTGTACCCGATTAAAATGTCGTCAACGTAGACGAGAACTATCAGCATTTCAGTCGGGTCAGTGTACACGCATTGGTCCTCGATCGTTGGCATTAGCCCATTTGATCGCAAGAACCGATCTAGTTCCGGTGCCACTCACGCCCAGCCTGTTTGAGGCCATGCAGGGCTTTACCAAGCAGCCACACTTGTCCGGGCTTGCCTTCTTCAAACCCTTTGGGTTGTTTCACGTATATAACCTCGTGAAGGTCAGCTTTCACAAAGGCAGTAGGGACATCACCTTGTCGAATGAGGAGCCCCATTTGGTTGCACTTAGCCAGAAAGACACGGATAGATATGAGGCCCGCGACAGGGGCATACGTATCAACATAGTCAATCATGTAGACTTCGTGAAATCCTTTCGCGCAGATCCGGGCTTTAAGTCTTTCGACCAAGCAAGCCATCTGCATGGCATTGGACTTGGAAGTTCATGGTGGTACCGATGATATGAGCACCGGGAGGGGAGTCACAACAGTGAAAGTCCCATTTGCCCGAAGTGCTTCGATCTCGACCCGTATTGCGTTTTCCCATTCGAGCCACTGAGGAGAGCGTTTCGCATCTTCCAATGTCAGTGGTTCCAAGATGACTTCGCCCATAACTAAGTAGGCAGATCCAATGTGACGGCTCGATATCCGTTCTGAGCGTCTCCGACGGGTGAGATCAGTCGATCCATTTTCACCTCAACATCCTCAGTGGAGATCGCGTCCGCATTCCTTCCCCGCATTGGACTGTCACGCGGCAGGGTGGGTGAATTGTCGTCGATGGGTAGCAACGGAGTACCGGGGCGTTTGGGGTTGGAAGGAGTCGCAGGCGACCCAAGAAAGCGAACATCACAGCTGTTGATAATCCGGGCGCCACCCTCGCGAACATAGATGAAGTATCCTTTACGTTGGTCGTCGTGACCAACAAAAGTGCCACGTTGGCCAATTGCTCGAAACTTGAATAAGGTGCTGCGCTTCGTTGGTGGTAGCAGTACGCTGACGGGTTCTCCAAATGTATGAGAGTCGGTTAAGTCCGGTGGGGCGCCATGGTACTTTGCATACGGCGTTGCTGACTGTTCACTCCGGGAGATAACTCTGTTGCGCATGTATGCGGCAGCCCGAACAGCGTACTCCCACAAGTTATGCGGAAGACCAGTATGGATGAGCATCGTCCGGGCAGCTTCAATGAGGGTAGGTACGTTCAGCAACTCCATTCTGGTAGTGGACATCAGGCTCGGAGAATTCACGTTGTATCCCATGCAGTGCACACAGCTCATCAAATTCAGCATTAACAAATTCGCCGTCGCTGTCAGTCCGAATTATCTTGATGCACCGGTGGTCCGTGCGGTTTCCGACCACAGCCAAAAAGTTCCGAAAGTATCCCGTAGCGTCCCCTTTGGTTTTCATGAAATACGCGTGTGTATACGCCATCCATTTCAGTACAAACATGTAGTAGTTGCCGTGGATACTGCGTTGATACTTCCCCGCAAGGTCAGCATGGCAGACTAGGTCCTTCTCCTCCTGAGACCGCCTTCTTTGCCGTGGTGCAGGGCGACTCGTGATCTTGCCAAGGGAACATGCTTCACAGGGATGATCCGGGAGTCGAAGGGAACCAGTGATCTGAAGGCCTGTCACTAACCCACTCCGTTCGAGGTCAATGATTCCTTGATAATGTAAGTGCCCTAACCGGAGATGCCAATCCTGCAGTGAGTTGGTCTTAATGAGTGGAGCGGATGAAGTGGTGATAACTGTATTCACTTGGCCATGATTCGTGCACTTGCGCCGTCCGCTCATGTGTGTGTACACACCATTTATCATCGGTCCTCATAGAATCGGAGCACCGTATACGATACATTCGGTAGGTGTGAAGTCACACTTATACCCGATGGCTGCAAGCGCAGAGACAGAGATTAGCGTCTTTGCCAGGCCGGGGATATACACAACGTTGGTGAGGTGACCGCCGATGGCTTTGGGAACTATAATCGAGCCACTGCGGTCGCCAGTCGCAACACGACCGTCTGGAAGTTCAACACCATGAGGTTCACAAGAGTGTAAGGCAACTAGAGCACTCAAGTCACCCGTCATGTGGTGAGAGGCGCCAGAGTCAATGAAGAGGGGAAAGTCTTCGAACCTGGGTCAAACAGAAATTGCTCGGTGTCCGTTGGCACCCCGTAACTTCAGTCGTCATTGGTGGTCGCCGGAGGAGGGTGGTCAATAGTTGCGGCAGCTTCGCGGCGCTGCTGCCCGACATGACGGTCATGAAAATTGGTAGTGTGGCCCTTCATGTCGCAGGTGCCGCACACAGCGCTCGAGAAATCCCAGCGTTTCCTCCCACTCTTGCTAGTTGCTGCCAGGGCCATTCCACTGGGGCGATATTTCTTGTCGTGCGAATCACGATCATCAGTGTCATCTCCACGTCGTTTATTGGTACCCATCCGTCCGTCACTCCGAGCAAGTTTCATTAGTAGATCTACGGCACTTTCCAACTCAGCAGTGGCATCCTCGGCCTCATGGTCGAGTTTTGCTTCGAGATCAGTGCGGAAGCGCGGGTAGGCGTGGTTGATGAAGGTGCTCAGTGCTTGCTGTTCAGTAAACGTGTTGGCTTTGCCGCGGTTAAGGCCTGTAGCAATTTGGGACAATCGATGCGCAAATTCGGCATACGACTCCGTGGGAAACTTACGCGTTTTGGCCAGTCGAACTGAGATAGCTTGCGTAGGCAGTTTGCAGCGAAAGTTATTCAGGAAACGGCCGGAGAGATCACGGAACGAGTCCGTGGGTAGTATGGAACTGTTGCGGTAGAACCACGTTCCACCCGAGCCCGTAAGATGGGAGGCAAGGACACCGCACTTCACACGTTCTGGCCACTTGCGTCCGCCCAGTGTTTCCGCAAGGAAGATCTGCACCTTGAGGCGCTCTAGCCAGTCGTAGGCTCCGGGATCAAGGTAGCCCTCCCGGGTCGTGCCGTCGAAGGGTTCAATCGTGATCATCTTGATGTCGATTTTTGGTCGAGTGGTAGAGCTGGTCACACCAGGTTGTGGTGCAGGAGTGGCACCGGCATCGCGCGGCTGGGGAGCCGGCTCGGGCTTGGTCTCCAGCGCGTCATGTTCGAAGTCAGAGTCTCCGTCGGAGGACATGGTGAGGAAGAGGGAAAAGCTCGAGAGAGAGCTAGCCGGCTGTTAACCTGTGAGTTTCAGGGAAATCAAGGAATGAATTCAATGGGTTTAAGGGCGCAGCAGCACCTGGAGATGGACTACAAACTAGGGTCATCAACTGGCGAACCTGTCGCCTGGCTGACGAGGTGACTTCAAGTCCTACTGGGCGACAGTCGACACTCTATTGACGGCGGTTGTGTGGTTGGTACATGTTTTGCAATGGGCAAGGACCTTTAAGCCGGACCTATGGGCTTTTCCAGACGAAAAGCTGAGAATCAACTGTCTTCGCTCACCGACAGCCGGGTATTGTGCAGCATATACCTTGTATTTTGACACATCAGTGAAAAGACCGACGGTGCTTTCAAGTGTGGAGTACACTGGAATGGAAGCCAAAAACGAAATAATTATTTTTGCCTCATGGACATGCTCCTATTAGACTTGAAACGCATTAATCTTCATTCTTCGAAATACCTGGGAGCCTGGGATCAGCTTGATTTCAATAAAAGTTATCCCTTCTGATCACCGTGTCTACAGCTTAAGGCGAGATAGCGGCGTCACAGTGCCCGATGAGTGCAATATGCGCGGAAGCAGAAAAACTTTGGCGACGCCGAATGTGTTAGCACGAGAATCCCTGGGCCTGACACGGCGAGAATTCATCGCAGCGTGGATGTTGCTACTGGTTCTGCATGCTCTACTCGCGGCTTACTTATTGGCAATGGCAAAACTCTACTTCTTCATGGAGGATCCGAGAATGATTTATTACGCAAACCTCTTAGCTTCGCCACAACATCGAGTTTTCCGCTTATTTGGTACGCTTGTGGGCATATTGGGAGCTTTGCACGCTTTGCAGTTTATGCTGCATATTGGAGCGTCGATCCAGGTGCGTTCCCCTGTTGTTTGGCCTCGAACAGCAATGGCGAATCGATCCAGTAAAATGTGGCGAAAACTGAGAAAGAAAAAGAATAACTCTATGGACAGATAATCATCTCGAATGCTACCATCTATCAAGCGGATCCTCTCGACGCTAGACAATGTGCTGGGTGTAGAAGGGTGCCACTTTGCTCTGGCTTTCGTGCTGCGAAAAGCTGTGGAGACCGTCACACAGATCGTTCAGTGCCATCACTACAGCACGTTGATAGCGCGCACCTGGATTAATCATGCATATGTCGGAATGGTTGTGGCTAATTGCGTGGTAACTTCGCTGCTGAACCACATGATCATTTCAACCGAAGCACGAGCACAAACCAAAGTTGTCCCGATAGACAGAGCCAAAAGAGTATCTTCCATACGAGAGCGAACATTATGCGTGATCGGTGATACTGTTCTTACAACAGTCTCGTGTTTTGCGCTGCCGCTTGCCATCTTTTCAACATGGGCGCGAATGTGTGACATGGAACAGGGCTGTTTCTCGACAGAAATTCTCTATAGCGATACTATGTTCACGAGCCTTGTCCACGAAAATCAGGCTATCTTCGCACTCTCGATTATTGATGCTCTCACAAAGATTGTACCGCACGTAAGTCTTGTGTTGGGCTTGGCCACCATTAGTTTCATACTTGAGCAAAACTCACGGCATCGTCTTCCAAGGAAGCGCAAAAGTTATGCTACAGCCGCACCTCAATTGACTACGGAACAACAGCAACCTTGCCCTGCTGCATCTGCTGTCGCTGGCTTAGACTCTCGCCAGGTAAACCACCGACTAGATCAAGGCTCATCCTTCATGCTATAGCTTCATTGATATTCTTGGGGGCCGGTGCAGTTGTCTTAGGGCTGCATACGCGCGCAAATCATTTTCTTTCCAGAGCTGGCGCTTTCGCCTCACAAGTGTGTCTGCAAAGAGTTCACCCGTGGTTTGTACAGAATGTGAGTTGTTCTGTGGTTAAATACAATTGTTATCACCTTGGTGTTTCTAGTCCACCACATGATGCACTGCAAACTCTGCAGCGCGAGGCTCTGGCGTCGATTATTTTTGAGCACTGTTCGGCTTTCGAGATGCCTACTTCAATTCGGGATTTTCCAAACTTGCTGGGCCTTGAACTTTGGAATGTAACACTAGTGAACTGGGGAGTCAAGGCTGCGCTAAATAACGACTTACATCCAAAACTGGGTTTTTTGGTCATGGTGTTGGTGAACATGATAGCTTTGCCTGAGGGCGTGCTACAGGCACCGTTTCCTGAATTGCTTCTGGACATTGAAATTGTGTTGACTAATTTGACGACAATTCCTAATGAGGTTGCAGACGTCTGGTCCAATGTAAACATCGTCTTTGTTGAGTACACACCGCTGAAAGAGTTCCCAGCGGTATTATTCCTCCTTCCAGTGTATACAGTATCACTGGTAGGCGACGGCCTGAACGCCATGCCAGACGATCTTTTCACATTGGATGTGTACCCGAATTTCTACGATACACTTATTCTTTCGTACAATCCACTACAAGCTTTTCCAAATACAACAAAAGAAGGAATGACCATCGACATTCTGCTGGCTACCCACACAGAGTTGAACACGCTGCCGTCGTGGATTGAAGATACTGTCGAAAATTTGATGACCCTCGAAGGTTCGCCGGTTTGCGAAGACAGTGGAATTCAGCTACCTGATGTTGTGGATTGCTTTGGTCACAACAAATGGAGGATACTGCCCATTCGCCTTAGCAGAGCCAACAAGAAAGCTGTGAGGTGGCCATGATCTAATCGAATAAACTCGAAATACTAGCTACGAAAGGGGTCGTATCAAGTTCCAGTTGCGGTAAATCTAAGCTTCGATGTTTGCCATCCACAACACATACACAAAGCTTGACCAATCACTCGTATATAACGCAGAAAAGAGAAAGCTTTCCATGCTCATTTTACTCTCCCGGATATAAAAGATATTGAAATTGTTCATACTAACCTTACCAATCCTTCCTGAAGAGGTAGTTAAAGTTTGGACAAATGTCCAGATCGTACAGGAAGAGTTCTCGACGGTACTGTCTTGCCATCCGGTGTCATGGGTTTCGGCCTCGATGCTCCACCGAAACATCTCTTTGTATCGGAAGCATTTCCATCCTATCACTACATACTGAATTTTTCAACAACCCACTGGAGACACTACCGCAGAGAGCAAATGAGGATAAGTGTTCTGCTGGCATCATCTTTCAACATACTTCCTGAAAATGATAGGGGGCTAATGATTACTAGTATCAGATATTAGCTGTTTGCCCAAGATAACGGGCTTCAAGTTCCCGATGTTGTGAATTGCTTAAATATATGGGCCTAATAAATGACGGAAATTGCAGATGGTGACAGCTCTAAGACCCAGATTCCAATAAAGCAGAACTAACAGCGCAAACAACTTTTCTTACACGTGCCTTCACACATTTTAGCCGAACGGCCGTAAAGGCATTACTCTACGATATTTTGCCATTAGGCGTCTAATGACCGATGAGGCTCAACAAGTTGCGTTGGATAACGTTCTTCGCCAAGTGGGTCCCATCCTTCGTCACCGTTCCCACACCTTGTGAGCTCAGGAAGATCGACGCCCATATCGGTGTCGCACAACGGTGTCGCGGCGATCGATAATGATTCGATGTCACATGACTTAATCCAGGCAGGTAGCACCGTCAATTGCGTGGATTCTAGAGCCAGGTAGTTTATGATTAAGTCCTCTCTTGTTGCGTTGGGCAATGATCTTAGAGGATTTCGTGATATTGCGAAGTCGAAGAAATAGGTCGTGGCTGCCGTGGTCATGCATCATCGGGTATTGACGCGAAATTGTTGTCAATTAGCGAGAGCTCGCTTAGTTTGGGGAGCTTCATGAGCACAGCTGGAAATGAATTCAGCTGTGAGTGCTCAATGTAGATGAGCTCGACGCTACCCCAAACGTCTGCAATTTCGTTAGGGAGTGTGGTGAGATTTGTGTGGATAAACTCGATGTCAGCCAGCTGTTCAGGAAGTGGTGACTGAAGAATCCCTGCAGGTATCGAAGTCATGTTAACGTACGCGAAGATTATGAATACCAAAGAGGGATTCAACTCTGCTGAGAGGGCGGATTCCACACCCCACTCCACAATTGTCGTGTTCCAGAGCTTAATGCCCGGAAGCAAACGAAATTCACGAATGATCGGGGGCATCGCAAAGGCTGAACAGTGAAGGAAAATGATGTTGGTTATAACCTCGCGCTGAAACCAATCCAAAGCATAAGTAGAGGGGCTGGTCTCTCCCTGACGGTAGCAATTGTACTTCACGATGGAGCAACTAAAGTTTGGGGCGAAGGTGCATACGCTGGAGACACATGGCTGCCAGCAAGTCTTTTCACATGAAGTTGTGCCAAAGTGTGCGATGAGATGAATTATAAGCACAATTGCCCCGGTGACTAAGAAAAATAGTGAAGCTGCTGTTGAGCTCTGTACACTGTCAGACATTTTTGTCAAGCCGCGAAAGGATGCAGATACAATTGTAGACTTGCGACGAGTATTTAAGTGTGATGATCTGGATGGGCCAATTATTGGGACAACTGAATTGGTTTGAGGAGAATCAAGCAACGACGCAATGACCAGTAAACACAAGAAAGCACTTACGTGAGGTACACCTTTAATCACAGCATTTGTCCCAAGAAATAGCGAAAAAGCGCGATTTTCATGTATGAAATTCGGAAACGCTGTGTCGCCATAATACAACCACTTAGGAAAGTCAAGAACTGCGAAGTCGAACTGCAGTAGATATGGTAAAAAGATTGCGCTAGGTATTACAACGCTCGTCGCTGTGGCCAACAATGCGTCCACTACGACAGCCCAGAATTGCACAAATCGAGTCGATGGTGGTGGTGTCGATGAAGCTACTTGTCCATTTTGAGGCCCACTCTTCTGCAACATGCGATGTATAATGAAGGAGGACCAACAATTTGCCACCACGAGCGCCACCTTAACGTGGTTGATCCATGGTCGTGCAATCAGCGTGCTGTACAGATAGCTTAGTGGTATCTGCGTGGCGATCTCGATAATCTTGCGAAACACGAAAATGTGGTCATAGCGGTTCCTTTCGGCAGCATCAGCTCGACGAAAACTTGTGTCACTGTGATGAATCTGCGGGCGGCGTTGGATCATTTTTGGGGACCTCCGGGCCAGCAGTATTCGTCGTCTGGGTTGAGCAAGAGCTTGGACAATTGCTGCAACAAGAGAAGAAATGTCTGCCTTTACATTAATCTGCCGAACGGTGGGTTTGCACGCGATGATGGAGGCACCAATATGACTGATAAGTTGAAACGCGTGAGGTGCACCTAGAATTCCAAGGCAGGTGCCTACAGCACGAAAGTGTCGATCTCGTTCAGGCGCCAAGAGCGTCGCGAAATAATTGAGGAGATCGTTCTCCCGGAGCCAGTAAAGTTTAGCACAGGAAAGCAGAAGCGTCGAACAGACCAAATGAAGTACCATCACGAACAACCATAGCATCAAATAATAACGACTGGAATTTTTGGCATACGTAGAAGATGGCAGGGCATCCCGGATATCCTGAATATGGGTGTTTGACGGCAGGCCCCTGCTTTCTCGATTCATGGTACGGGCAGTAAGTAGCGAGACCAGTTCAGATGAAGACAGAACGCGTGATGGGGGTGATAAATGACTATAATAGTTATGCCCATAGATAGCCGTCCGGTTGGAACCACAACTACCGCACGAAGTTTGATTTATCTTGAAGATCACACCAATGTTGCACCTTGAGGCGTTCGAGTCCCAAAAGGCTTTGCATGGGTTGCTATCGACGGACAATGTATGCTTAAAATTCTGGTGGAGAGAGATGTCTCGTCGATTTCAGGTGCATTTGGAGAGAGAAAAAAGTTTTCCAGACGACAACAAAACGTTGTAACGAAGAGCAGTGCACCGACACCCAGCAGTTCTGCGATGCTCCACTTGGCGCTATACACCACGTCTAGATCGTCCCAGCAATTATCAATATCGACTGTGGTAGGGTCGATACCTTCTCGGGAGCTTGGGAGGCTTGTGCATCCGACGACAGCCCAGCAGATCGATATGATAGAAAAACCGGCGAGACCGAGTGCCACCAGTTGCTTACCAACTCGCGTGGATGAGATACGCTGTTTACGAGGCACAAAGGAGCTGCCCACAGCTATCAGTGTGGCAACCATCATGACCAAGAACACAAAGGCTGTTCCAGCGAAAAAGGTCGGAGGAGACAACAGCCCCGTCGTATTGCACACGCCCGTATTGCTGCTTTCAGACCAAGACACGATGTTCAACATCACCAGCAACACCAGCGGAGGTAATAGCAGAACACGTTTGGTCAGTCGAGAGCAGCAAGAGCAGCGCAGGCATACGAGCAGCGTCAGGAGCTACAACGACGGCGCGGTCAGTATCAGATGCAAGTTGAAGTTGGACTCAGAAATTACACGTACGTTGAAGCCTGAGGCGAGCAGAACCTCCTTCAGGCCGATCCAATTTCCAGCTAGCAGACATCCTCCTGCCAGGGAGAGACAGAGCACCACGAGCCACTCGGTGTCAGGACAGCTACGGTCCAAGCCTAGCACAAGTCCCAGCACTCCCCACAGCACGAGTCCTAAAGCCAACAGAATGGTGCCACGTCGGTCTTTCATGATCGGGAGACTGTAGCGTTCATTGTCTTTCAGCGGGGCTTTGGCGACATGGCGATGCAGAGCACAGCCTGTTGCCACCAGTAGAACCAGAAGCGAGATGTCGACGAAAGCACGCTGACGAGGGAGGCCACAATCGACCATAAGAGTCGAAGTTGGATCCTAGACACTGAAAAGTGGTGAGATGCTCAAACAGAGAATGCAGTCACGGTTAATGCTGCTGGTCTTGCAGAGATGCGAAGTCTCCTGGTTTAGACGACATATTTTTAGTGGTAAGTGGGCTAAGTTAGTCACCGTCTCTTGAGTTGGAGCGGCATGGTCTTTGCGGCGAATCTGTTGGGTAGGAGCCACTGCACAATGATTATTGTCGCATTGAAGGAGATTAATTTGTAATTGTTTTCGTGGCTCGTAAAGCTGTGGAGGCGAGTGCGTAGATCATTCAGTGGTACCGATACAGCACCCTGACGGTGGTTGCTTTTCTGGATCGTATAATGCCATCGTCCAGTTCTCATGCACAAGTTAAAGTTTCTTAGGCTGACAGTGCTAATACTGCGATGGGGTTTTCTACGTGATTAGATATTGTGCGTGACATTCGACACTCTGACGACTACGGTACTTGAAATATTCCTGCCGTGGGCAAGGACATTACCTGACCTGTGGACTTTTCCCGACGAAATGCTCTTTGACGACACAGCCTACTCTAGGCTCGTGTACGAGAGAGAACCAGCCTATTTCACGCTCCTTTGTCACCGACAGCCTCTCGAAAATCGTACCGCACGTGAGCGGGATTCGAGTGAAAACTGTCGTTGAAGAACGACTAGCTAGGTTCCCCACTTGAACTCATTCCAACTATTGACTCCATCGATGCCCACGAGCTTCACTTTCTCTTTTTCTTGTATTTCTTCCAGCCAGGGAACATGGCCAAGTTGCTTTCACCCGAGATTGCTAAAAACTTAAAGGTGGGCAGCACTTCCTTTTCAACAACAACGAAGATCTCTAGAATCTCGATAGGAAATGTCGACGGCGAGTCACGCAGATACTCGACGAACTTACTAAAATACCTGACGTGGAACGTATGACGGTGCGCCTTCGCTATTTGCACAAAGCGAACGAGCTTTTCTCTTGGTCGATATAGACAGCATCGTAGCCGCCATGATTGTAGTTCTCCGGTTTTAGCCAGCCACGAGTTGGAAGCTCTGGTAAATCCTTTGGGTTTACAACCTGGAAACGGCTTTGCGGCCACTTAATTGGTTTTCCGTCGTCATAGAGAGTCACACCGCCCTTGAGGATACGAGCAAAGAAGAGCATTTCCAGCATCCATCCATCCATCATGCATTCGAGGCATCTCCTAGGACAGAGCCAAGGCTTTTGATCAATCCAGGACCACCAAACATTGCTATGACAGAACCAGCATACTGGCTGACGAGCGTCGGGAGATCACCCCGACATCGTCTGCACAGTTGATTAATAGCAATAGCCTCGACAGCTATCTTCAAAGAAGACATTACCTGAGCGGTCGAATATCCAAACATGTACCGAGCACTTCCTCCCGCGAAGTAGTATTTCGAGCGCACTAACGACTGACGCCAATCCTGCTTCACATCAGCATCGGTGGGCTTGTCGTCATCGGGCGCAACCAAGACAGACTCAACGCTTTAAACAGTTCATCATCTTTAACTGCGTCGAGATATTCTTCCAACGTCCACGACGAGACAAAGTGCTCTTGGACGGTTAACCTCGCATCGTCATCCATTTTTACTTTTCTACGCGATGACATTGACGAGACCTGCACAAGCCGTCTAGTAGCTCGGTTCTTCTCAAACCATCCAGTGCAATCCGCCAATACCTTCAAGTCAGTACTTGTTGTCACCCCATCGAGAAATAAGATGTGCTTCTTCGTGTTTTCAATGTCAGTCACCATCTCCAGCAACTTGCTTTCCTGCATGATGGTACTTTTCTTCACGTTCCCTTCCAAGCGCACACAAGCTGGTGGCATCCCCTTTCCGAGATGAATCCACGTGACAACCCACTGCGTAGTCCTAGCCAGCGCTACGGCAAATGCAGCAGCTGTGCTTAATTTACCGGACCCCGGTGGCCCCAAAACGTAGCCGTCCGTCCATCTCGCACCACATCGTCCCGCAAAAGTTGACCAACTTGACGGCCTCTGGGCGAACCGACAATAAAAGGTGGTCACTTGAATAGTGAAGGCCGAAGTCCTTAATGGCGGAGGCGTCCAACTTCCAGACTGTGGACGGCTCGCCGTCTCCCAGCGGCAGCGTCGACGCCGCTGGGTCCAGAGTCCTCGTGGTCGCCCACTCCGTTCGCAGCCGCTTGGCTGGTCTCGGCTTCACTTCCACGATGACTGGCACCGTGTCGGACGCGCCATACGTTGCAAGCAGTGACGAGCTAAGGAGCAACGCCTGCTTGTCTGGAGCGCGATACGCCGCTGCGTGCTCGTACACTTCGAGGTCGGAAGCGATGACAGTTGCTGGGAGTTTGGGAGACACTTCCTTGAACACCACCCTCAGGAACTCGTAGACGGTATCAACAGCCACACGCACGGGGAACGTGTTTGTGACTTCGTTGCCGTCTTGATCAACCAACTGAAACCACACCTCGCGCTCCATCAATTAAATAAGTTAAGGGTTATTAATAAATGACTTCAAACAGAGTGAATGACTTGCACTAAGTGAAAGAAATGCACTTCACAGTGAAAACGTTGTTTCTCGAGGTCAGTCTTTCGCATCAGTGCCCTCCACATCTCCCCTTATTCATTCTCAAAACGTGGATTGGCTGCACCATCCGCAAAGTGTCTTCTAGCTCGCTGCCAGGTATGTGTCTCCTCCGTCTCCCCCACCTCCTCTCTCGCCGGGGAGGCCACCACCACCTTCTGCAGCGTCTCCTCTCCAGATGCAGCCCAGTCTCTTCCCCTCATCTTCTCCCCTCGCTTCGTAAAGTGCTCATGACCATTGTCCTCTCCCCTTTGTACCTTGTAGACAAACCGACAGAAAGTAAGGCCCGCCGACGCCGCGTAACGCCCACTAATGTCCTCGGAAGACGCGCTCTTCGGATCGTCCATGGACGGACTGCCGGCCTTCTTCACCAACGGCAGTGTGGACGACACCAAGTACGAGTCGCTGCTGGCCGACCTGCGCGCGCACGACCTGCTGGGGCCCGTGGAGAGCGGCGCCCAGCACGGCGACAGTGGCGGCTCCTCGCTCTTCTTCAACGACGCCTTCTCGGCCGTGTTTATGGGCAACTTCCAGGCTGATGGCCCCCAGGACAGCAGCAAGGCCGCCCGAGCCCCGCCGGGGTTTTCGTCGCGAGCTCCGCCTGGCCTGGCGTCGGCCGACTCGGATCTGAGCTGGGCGCGCGGCCAGCAGGAGTTCTCGAGGCTGGAGAAGAAGTTCCACGGCAGCGCGGAGACTGTGGGGCCTGCTGCGACAAGTGGGAGAGCGGCCCCGCCAGGACTGAGCTTGGAGCAGGACAACGAGCTGGACGAGAGCCAAGTGCCAGGGCTCAGTGGACTTGGTCTGGATGACGACGACTCGGTGGATGACGCTGCGACGAAGAGAGCGAGCCAGGATCTAAAGCCGCCTCCGCTCCCTCAAGCCCCGCCCATGGCGAATGCTCAACCGCCGAATTTGCAGCCTCCTAACGCATGGGGAGCTCCTCCGATGGCAACTCTGCAGCAGCAACAGCAACAGCTGCAGCAACAACAACACCAGCAGATGCAGATGCAGTATATGCCTCCTCCTCCGCCCCATATGCAAGGACGACCCCCGCATCCGATGTACATGCAGGGTCCTCCGATGCCCCGCCGCCCCATGGAATGCACCCTCCTGGACCACCTCCGCAATTCTACGGTCGTGGCCCGATGCGTCCGCCGTTCCCAGGACCCCTGGCGCATTTGGACGAAATGGTATGCCTGGCCCTCCGCCACAGATGCAACCGCCCGCCTTCAAGATGATGACCCCGCGTGATGTCAACTTTGTGGTGCAGCAACAAATGAAGTGGCTGCGTTCTAGCGACCCGTTCAGCGACGACTACTACTTTCACAACTACATGCAGAAGCGTGCCCGCACACCTGTTGTTCCGGGTCGCCCTTCAGTTCCGCTTCCATCGTGGAAGCTGCAGCACGTAAAGTCCGTCGACCCTCGTGACGTACAGCGCGAGGTGAAGTCTCGCAACTGGGAGTCCGAGTACCACGTACTCGGTCGCAATACGAAGAGCAGCCTGTACCGCCCCAAGCAGATGCTAAACCTCGGCAACTCCGACGACTCTGTTTCGCCACCTGCTTCGTCTCCTTCTCAGGCCGCCGACCCGGAACGCACGCCTTCCAGCGGTGGGGAAGCAGAAGAAGAGGCCACATCTCCAGCCTCTGCGACTGCCGAGTCAAGCAGTGAAGCCTCCGATGCCAACCATGTGCGTGGAACGAGTCCCGGTGCCCTGGCTGTCGCGGCAGAAGCTCAAGCTGCTAAAGTTCTGCGTATGACCGAAGACGCAAGCCGCACTTCGGTGTTCGCTAACGAAACGTGGAAGCTCCGGCTTCAGCTGGACCGCGGCATGCAGTGTCTGTTGTCGTTGCAGGACGCGCGCCACCTGCTGGATGCTCGTGGCATTAACGTTCAGCAATTCCACTCCATGAACGAGAATGAAATGGATCCGGCTCTCGCCGAGCTGCGGTCCCGCACTACTTCGCTGTTGCTTGAGCTGGCGGCGCTGCTTGGTGTTATCGTGACACAGCCAGCTGAGGGCGACAACTCTGATGCATCTCGTGGTGTCATGACCTGCGATGTGCAGCAACTGCAAAGGATGTTGACGGTGTCCAAGGGCAAGATACTGGTGAGCCGTGCGTTGCCGTTGCTGCACCCCTCGGCACGGTTTGTGCTGCTCCCGCACCTGGTAGACCTCATCCTGTCCGGACGGACGGGTGGGGGACGCCAAATGGATGTCAACGATGCGGGCGACGATCGGTTGTGCCAAACCTTGGTGCTCATGCTGCTCTACGTGCCCCCGGCTCCACCAGCAGAGCTTCTGACGGAGTGCCTCCAGCGGGCTCTGAATGGCCACGACGTACAGTCGCTTTCCATCGTGCTGCACAACCGCGCACGTGCCGAAGCCCTGCAGGCGTTGCTGCAGCGTGGTGGATCAGCCGTCCAGCAGTTGACGGAGGCCGAGGGAACTAACGCCGAGCACGCGAACAGCGTCAAGCAGCAGTGGGACCATCACCAGGGTATGTTCGTGCAGCTGGCCACCGCTATCAAGCAGGCGGCGTGAGCATAACATGGATAGCAATAGCCGATTAGCTTTTCATTTTACATACAGTACATGTTGCATGTTTGACTTTCAATCGATAAGCGTTTGCGCTCTGCCGATGACGGCACATGCTTTGGGTGGGAGTATTTAATACTGTTCACTCCGTTGAATACGTCACATGACTCCTGATAAACTAATTCCTCTACACGAACAACTGCAATGCACACTCGAGCAGATCATCGTCATTCGAGTCTACACACTCTTGCTTCACCTTCACGTCCACGAGCTCGCACAGTTCCTCCAGGTCTTCCAGGAACAGCGGCACTGGCGACCGGAACGGCTCCAGATCGGCGCCAACCTGACGCGGAGACTGGTGCAGAGACGGCATTGGGCTATTGAGCAGCTCCTTGAAATTCAGTTCCGCTGGGAACCCCGGCTTCATTGACGACTGCAGCACCTCTTGTTTGATCTGCCACACTGTAGACGAGTGTCTCTGTCGGGCTGCTCCAACGTTGCAGCTCTCGCCGCTGGCCGCACGCAGCCGCTTGCGCTTCTCCAGCCGCCGCTGGTTGCGGTTCGCCTTCGCGCGGTGGAACGCGCACATGCTGTGCAGCGCGCCCGTCTTCTTGACCGTGCGAGCGCGCAGGCAGTGTTTGCTCGGGTACCGGCAGCGCATTGCCGGGTCCGTGGCGATCTCGTGGGGCAGCGGCTCCTCCTCCACCAGGATCTCCTCTCCGTCGTCGTCGTGGCCGGCGGTCGTCAGACCTGCCGTTGACATTGAGACTGGTGCGGGGCTGTCTGACACGGGCAGCGCTCGCTTCTTGTCGATGGTGGTGGTGGTGGGCATTGCAGTCGCGGACGTCATGGGCTTAATGCAAATCAATGAATCAGATGCAGTGGACAAGTGATCACTTCAAGTCCAGTTGAAAAGTGAGAGCACTCCAGTGGGGGACAGCAATTGGCAGCGTTGGGGACAGACATCCAGAAAGTCTGCAAGGCATCCCACGGTGTACACCTTGGAAAGCCGGGCTTAACCACCTGTCGACGAAGTGGCTCCATGTGTCGCGGCGAGTGCATGTAGCGAGTTTATTCCGCGTGCAGCTGGCGAAGAGGCCGATTGCAGAGGTGAACGGCGATGTGACGCAATCGGTCGCCCACCCTTCAAGTCACGCCGACAATGTTGCCATCATCGACCGCGGTCTGCTCTGTATGAGAAGAAGGCTGGCAAGTGGCCTGCTTTCTCCCAGCGGTCCGCGTAGAAGACACGAATTCTTGCTGATGATGGCACGGCGCTTGTCTGTGCGGCTCCTCACGGTCAGCAGTGGCGTTTGCAAGAGCTGCTGATGCCATTGCCTGGTCCTCGGCATCGAGGTCAGGCAGCCTGGTCTCGCAAGCCTAGCCGGCTGGAGTGCATGAATCACATCGCAGGAGCCGCAATATGGGGCGCCTAGAGCTCATCATGTGGCAGACGGTGATCATGCCACCGGGCGTTCGCTGCACACGCGCCCAGGTTGACGCGATTAGTCACTGCGACGGAGAGGCAGGCTGGTTTCGCAGCGCCATTCGTAATGTCCTCAACACGTGCCCTCAAGTCTTGCCGAAGTTTGGCTTGGAGGCAGACGAGCAGGCGGATTTGGTGAAGAGATACAGCAGGCGGGAAGCTACATCTTGAAGGCGATTCCATCGGCGATGCCTTGCTTGGCTATTCAGAGCGGGCATTCAGGCCGGCGGGTGGTCAGCACTACAGTGGTGATGTCGATGCCTTCATCTCCATGCAGCAATCCATCCCACCGCTGCAAGGTCAGCGCATCGAGTGCGGGTCCGGAGCGTGGCACGCGTTGCCGACTTGCGGCGGTGACGAAGCGGCCTGGGAGTCCGAGTCGAGCATCGAGTCGGATATAAAACCGAACCACGTTGGAACCAGCCGTGCCCTGCCCTGTCCGGACGTTCGGCCACCGAAGTGGCGCCTCGGTCTTTCGTGTCGAAGGCCATACAGTAGCGAACTTCTTGCCGTGTTGATCGAGCATAGCGCGAATGATGTCGCCAGCTGCGACCAGGCTCTGCTTGTGCAATATCGCTTCGCGGCAGATGGCTACACGGCACCGAGCGTCCACCGGCTGTCACTTCGAATTGGTGAGCTAGCCTCGTGGCCACATTTCGAGCGCGTGCGTGCGAATTTTTGGTGCGGCGTTATTGATTGCATTGGCTTTTGTTTACCGCGCCGTTGACTCCGACTCGCAGCGGATTCGGTGTGCGTGCACGCCACCAGAGCTGTGATGTAGACGCAGCCGTTCTGAACATCGTGTTTTGCAGTCCGCCTTGTCAAACTGGCAGTTGAGGGTAGCTGCTTCAAATTTGCCTGTCTGCCGAAGGAGGAGCCTGCGTGCTCGCTTTGGTTTTGCATTGGGCCTGACCGATCAGGTTCGTTCGTCACGCTCCAAGGTGAGGAAAGTGTAGACTCCAGGCTTCGACCATGCAGCAGTGATCGGAAAAATTTATAAATAATACTTCTCGAAGTAACTTGGTATTATATTGACGGAATAACGGATTCCTTTACTACCATAAGTAATATATAAGGTTTCGCGACAAATCGTCGGCGTCTCGGGCTTATTTTTTTATCGGAAACGAGACTGACGACGAAAATCATCTTTTCAGCGAATGAAATTTAGTCTCGTTATCGTAGAAGGGTCAGCTTACGTTTTGTCAAGTCAATCGATTATTGAAAAGCCGGGCAACCCGTACAATATGCAATTGACCCCGTAATAAGTATATTTACTTTTACCTTTCGTATCGGTGATTGATGACTAGAATGACTGGTTCCGGGGTGTGTTGGCAGCTTAACTCGGTCCGGTGTGCTTCTCTCAATCATGCATTCAGTTTGATTTTCGACTTCAACATCCAAGTATGACATCCAGCTCGCGTCAGATCTCGCAGTATTTCTTCACTGCAGCGTGGTTGGGTCATTTCCACACCACTGCACCGTTCCAAACCCTTACAATATTTGTGAATAATTGCAATACTTGAGTCACGCATATTGCAATGCTGTATTATGTTTTTCTGTAAGTCCAATACAGTTTTTTATTTTATTGTCTGAACACTGTCATGCAGGTTGCAGTCGTATCGACGACACGACAGCAATCTGCGCGACACCAATGTATGTGATACATACCGCCCACCGGGGACCATAGCATATCTTCAGCACGGATACTCGCTACATCCCTATAGGTGTCGCTGTGTACTCTCTGAGTAGTCTAGCGAGAAGCTAGTTATCGTCTAGAGGGTATATTCACATCCACAAGCCCAACCGACAAGATTCATTGGGTAGTGGCTTCAGCACAACAAATTCTTTGCAAATACCATGCCGCTCCAACTCAAGACTCGGCGATTAACTTAGCCCACTTACCACTAAAAATATGCCGTCTAAACCAAGAGACTTTGCCTCTCTGCAATATTTTCCAGCAGCATTGACCGTGACTGCATTCTCATCTGCGCCTCTCACCGCTTTTCAGTGTCTGGGATCCTTCGACTCCCATGGTCGATTGTGGCCTCCCTCGTCAGCGTGCTTTCGTCGACATTTCGCTTCTGGTTCTACTGGTGGCAACAGGCTGTGCTCTGCATCGCCATGTCGCCAAAGCCCCGCTGAAAGACAATGAACGCTACAGTCTCCCGATCATGAAAGACCGACGTGGCACCATTCTGTTGGCTTTAGGACTCGTGCTGTGGGGAGTGCTGGGACTTGTGCTAGGCTTGGACCGTAGCTGTCCTGACACCGAGTGGCTCGTGGTGCTCTGTCTCTCCCTGGCAGGAGGATGTCTGCTAGCTGGAAATTGGATCGGCCTGAAGGAGGTTCTGCTCGCCTCAGGCTTCAACGTACGTGTAATTTCTGAGTCCAACTTCAACTTGCATCTGATACTGACCGCGCCGTCGTTGTAGCTCCTGACGCTGCTCGTATGCCTGCGCTGCTCTTGCTGCTCTCGACTGACCAAACGTGTTCTGCTATTACCTCCGCTGGTGTTGCTGGTGATGTTGAACATCGTGTCTTGGTCTGAAAGCAGCAATACGGGCGTGTGCAATACGACGGGGCTGTTGTCTCCTCCGACCTTTTTCGCTGGAACAGCCTCCGTGTTCTTGGTCATGATGGTTGCCACACTGATAGCTGTGGGCAGCTCCTTTGTGCCTCGTAAACAGCGTATCTCATCCACGCGAGTTGGTAAGCAACTGGTGGCACTCGGTCTCGCCGGTTTTTCTATCATATCGATCTGCTGGGCTGTCGTCGGATGCACAAGCCTCCCAAGCTCCCGAGAAGGTATCGACCCTACCACAGTCGATATTGATAATTGCTGGGACGATCTAGACGTGGTGTATAGCGCCAAGTGGAGCATCGCAGAACTGCTGGGTGTCGGTGCACTGCTCTTCGTTACAACGTTTTGTTGTCGTCTGGAAAACTTTTTTCTCTCTCCAAATGCACCTGAAATCGACGAGACATCTCTCTCCACCAGAATTTTAAGCATACATTGTCCGTCGATAGCAACCCATGCAAAGCCTTTTGGGACTCGAACGCCTCAAGGTGCAACATTGGTGTGATCTTCAAGATAAATCAAACTTCGTGCGGTAGTTGTGGTTCCAACCGGACGGCTATCTATGGGCATAACTATTATAGTCATTTATCACCCCCATCACGCGTTCTGTCTTCATCTGAACTGGTCTCGCTACTTACTGCCCGTACCATGAATCGAGAAAGCAGGGGCCTGCCGTCAAACACCCATATTCAGGATATCCGGGATGCCCTGCCATCTTCTACGTATGCCAAAAATTCCAGTCGTTATTATTTGATGCTATGGTTGTTCGTGATGGTACTTCATTTGGTCTGTTCGACGCTTCTGCTTTCCTGTGCTAAACTTTACTGGCTCCGGGAGAACGATCTCCTCAATTATTTCGCGACGCTCTTGGCGCCTGAACGAGATCGACACTTTCGTGCTGTAGGCACCTGCCTTGGAATTCTAGGTGCACCTCACGCGTTTCAACTTATCAGTCATATTGGTGCCTCCATCATCGCGTGCAAACCCACCGTTCGGCAGATTAATGTAAAGGCAGACATTTCTTCTCTTGTTGCAGCAATTGTCCAAGCTCTTGCTCAACCCAGACGACGAATACTGCTGGCCCGGAGGTCCCCAAAAATGATCCAACGCCGCCCGCAGATTCATCACAGTGACACAAGTTTTCGTCGAGCTGATGCTGCCGAAAGGAACCGCTATGACCACATTTTCGTGTTTCGCAAGATTATCGAGATCGCCACGCAGATACCACTAAGCTATCTGTACAGCACGCTGATTGCACGACCATGGATCAACCACGTTAAGGTGGCGCTCGTGGAGGCAAATTGTTGGTCCTTCTTCATTATGCATCGCATACTGCAGAAGAGTGGGCCTCAAAATGGACAAGTAACTTCGTCGACGTCGCCATCATCGACTCAATTTGTGCAACTCTCGGCTGGCGTTGTGGACGTATTGTTGGCTACAGCGACGAGCGTTGTAATACCTAGCGCGATCTTTTATCATATCTACTACAGTTCGACTTCACAGAGCCATTAAGTTATTGCTTGATTTGCCTCAATCCAACCAGTTACTTGTTCTTCAAGACCACCACAACGAAATACTCGCATCAATCACAATATCGTATCTGCATCTCTTCGCGGATGGTTAATAGTGTGCAGAGCCCAACAGCAGCTTCACTCTTTTTCTTGGCAATTGTGCTTGATGTCAAAATTTGACGCCTAAAAGCACAAATCCTCACTGGGTTAGAAAATTGTGTCACAATGCTTTAAACAGTCTCGTGGGCAATTGCAAGCTGAACGTACCATAGTGCACAAGCGTTAAGTGCAATATATATATGGTCCAAACGAACAAGTGGCCCTGGAGGGTGTGGATCTGCGTCTCCAGTACGAATGCCAACTGGTACAGCGGTGAAAATCCAAGTTTCCGACCAAGCAAAATTAGAAGCACCAGAAATGCAACAAATTCGACAGCTGAAAACGCCAGGATGCTTGCCACCGTTGTTGTTAATCTGTGCGGTGTCAGTGACGCTGTATGAGGATAGTATTTTGCTACCGGTAGATGGTAAACCAACGTGAGGTACATTGCATAAAGCATAGGCAGCATGAACTCAATGTACTCGGCCAAAAGCAGGTACTCGGAGTGAAAGAGAGTCTGAAGTGCATCCGAAACAGCTTCTTCAGTAGCGCTACGAGTTAAGGCCGAACGCAGAGCTGTAGTCGAAGCAGAACTTGTCTGGGAGTGTGCAAAGCTGAGTAGCAATCTTGATGTGGAATCTTTTCGTGATGAGGTTCTGTGAGAGGTTTTCGCATTAAAGCACATATCAAACGTTAGATTTGCAGGCACTACTTGATTTTTCTTGGAAATAGTTGTGTCCGAACGGGATTTTCTTTCGTCTGTCTCCAGTTTCGTTGAACCAAGCTCTTTGATTCCTTTCAAGCTTCTCATGCTCTGAGTGCCTGAAAAGTTCTCAACGTTAGACTTTGTTTGGACTCGAGATGACGAATAGATGTGCGACTCTCGTCTACTTCGCGCAATTTCATTCATGAAAGCAACACTTGCACTTGACAGCTGCAGTGGGAACGGCGCAAATATACGAATGGGTCTTCCTCGAGCTTTAGCTGTCAGAGCCTCAGGAAAAATAATGTGTAACATCACTGGTAAGTCTTGAAGATAATGTGTGGGCTGCTGGATAGTTGTCTCTCCTGTTGAATAATTGTCCTCTGTGACAGGTATAACATGTGCTCGACGGAAGATGGCATGAAGTGCGACTAAAACATGGAAGCTGTCTGCTGCAACGATGAGAAGTGCTGTTGACGTTGACGTCGCTGCTTGCATGCAGATGGAGACATACAATACGTTGAAAACATCGACGGAGAACACGACTATAGGCCCAACGTACTCTTGGAGACCATCGGCTGCAATGGCGATGGTTTGTTTGGTCACGAATTTCATGATTGGCATAAGTAAGATGAAAGCGGTCTGGTGTGAGCCCGATAAACGGTTGAATATGGCGCTGAAAACAGGGTAGATGATTCCCAAAACACCTTGCATAACAACGATCACCATTTGCGACTTAATCTGTTGGCGGAGAACGGGTGGCTGAGCCAGCACCCGAGGACCAATAACCAAGCACATGAAGATCGTGAAGAACGATACGACTGGTACAACGGAGATGACAAACCCGAAAGGAACCGGAAAGCGCCAGGTCGCTGCAACCACAATCGAGAGTGACACGTAACAAAATGCTGTCCCCAGTCCAACCACGATGGCCCCTCTGGCCGATATAGTCTGCATCACGATAACTTCCCTGACTTGTGAAATGAGACCCATCGCGACAGCAAAAGCAGCAAGAATAACCGGATCCAGAGCGCATAATTTGCTCTCCATCCATCCGATGGGGGCCTCAACGGAATGCAATCGGTTAGTAGAGTCGCCAGCAAAGCCGGTATCGGTGTAAAAGCAGACAACTACAGCCCGCACGAAAGACGTGCGTTGGTGGTACTCACGAAGGGCGAGCAAGCGCTCCACCGAATATTGACTTCGGTTGCCAATTTGGCAGCGATTCCAAGTTCGTTTAGCCCTATGGTACACTCGAGATATCAACTTTTCCTGTCGAAGTTTCTGATGGGATTGCTGTTGGGGCTGTTTCGACTTGTGCTCGCTCTGGGTGTCCAAACGGCTCCCGTGTCACCTGACTCGTGCAGTGAACTTCTAAGAGTGCCAAAATTCGAATATGTTGCTGACAGTGCTATGCTGGTCTCTTGTCTCCTGCGGATCGAATTCGGGGACTAGTATTTGTTTATTCGCCACGAACTGGAATGGCTGGTCTTACAGTGAACTAGCGAGCGAGTTGATGAGAAAATGACAAGTGTGAAAGGCCCATGCGTTGCCGGATTTGGCTTGCCGTGAGACGGAGATCACCACGACGCAAATAACAATTGCCATGATGCCTTTCGAGGTGGAAATCTTATCTCACCTCTTTCAGATAAACCTTTCCGAAAATCAGCTTGAAAGCTTTGGAGCTTTGATCGTTCCTACTACAATGGTGAACTTATCTTTCGTGCGTTAAAGCAGTCGCTGCCATTGCCCTAATTATTTGTTTTCATCACTGTGTGCCACTCACTCGATTTCAGCTTGACCGACATACCAATTATTCACTGCGAGTAGCCGCAAAAACGAACTTTCATTCGAAAATCGACGGACGCCACAGCATAATTGCTGCTATCATGTTCTGTCGCCTTCGCTGATGCGGTTGCTTGCTCTCTCGATGCTCAATTCCAAATCCGCGTCCAAGCTCCAAAGTTATCGATCTGGATGCAGCGGCCGCCGAGTCGTCACTCGGAGTCTGGTGACTTGCGTCAAGACGTTCCACAAGCTCCAACCAGCGACGGCACGCCGACCCCGTCAAAGAGCTCTCTGCAGCTCATGCGTGACAGACCTCACCAGAATGGTCAATGTCCAGGGGCTGCTGCCTGCAATGACACGATCACGCCCAGTGTCGTCCGGCAGATGCTGGACGACGACCCAGGCGGCTTGCTGATGACACCGGACTTTCAACGCTGACGTCGACAAAGCCCCAATTCAATCATCGATCCCGCCAAGACTGGTGCAATGCTTTGCGCGGTGATGCCTTTATCGTGGAGACCTGCTAAGACAAAGTACATAGCGTTACAGACTCAAGAGACGGTAGCTAGGACGTGTGACATAGCTGCTAGAGCTCATTAGCGTTGTCCAACTTCAGCACTTGATTGTCTTTCTTACTGCTGCTTCGCCTTCTTGGCAGCGCGCTTTGCTTTCCAGCGCTTGAGCTCACGCACAAAGCCCAACACGAATGGCAGAATGAGAGGGGCAAGCAACGGCGCGTACACCCCAAGCATTTGCTCCTGGGGAAAGTACAACTGACGAATCATAGTGTGGTCATAGTACGCAGCGTCCGTGAGCTCCGAAGCTTGGCGAGCCATGGCCAATAAGCCGCGTAAGTCTGAAACGGCCACACACTCGCGCTGATCTCCATAGCTGCTCTCGCAAAGAATGGACTCCAGTCTTGTGACAGCAGTCACCACCCGTGTTTGCACGCGGTCCAGCACACTCAGCTCCGGCAGTGCTTCCACAAGCTCCACAGTCGACTGCAATGTCTCAATAGCTGTCTGCATGAGCTGGATGAACCTGTCGCGCATAACAACATCCAGCTCCCAGTCAGCTATTCCATCGGCTGCCGAGGGCAGAAACAGAATTTGCCGTCTCGAAATTTGTACGCGAGCAGCATCTTCCTTTCGCTGCCGATAGATGAAATCTGGAACGCCGAGCAACGTCCGAAATTCTGTGACAAATAGTCCCATGGTACGTTGCAACTCTCGCTCCTTCATCGACGCAATATCCGTTGCAGTATCATTTGCAGAGGGCTTGCCATTAAGCGCATGAGGGTTCATGATCGCTGCAATGCCCCACCCTGGCAGCTCAAATGAAGTCGCCAGACCGGTCGCACCCGTTGACTGCTGCTGCTGCTTGTCCGAACGGATAAACAGGGGTGCGTGAATAGGATCAGGAAGTGCGGCCATAAAATGCAGCACTTGTTCGCGATCGTCCAGCACTGAGGCGTCCAAAAATCATTCGTGCTCTTGAACTATACAAACAAAACAATCGACACAGACGTCAGCCACTCGTTAACAGAACTCCTGCAAGAATACCAGCCTCAATCCCACCTGTTTCAGATCCTCAGCGTTCAGATAGAACTCCGATCCATCAGCGCTTGGCAAGACCTCCTTCGCCAGTATCGCATACTGCAGCACCTGCGTCTCGACCGTAAAATTGGCCACGGCTGCAAACTTCTGCAGCATTTTCCCCATGTACCGCTGAACCAAAGTCTCTAAATCCACATCCCACTGCGTCGATGGGTTCTCCTTCAGCACTGAAAATTGCACTCGGTAATGGAGCGATCTCCGAGCCATTTGGGTCTCCGAGTTCTCAATTGTCGTTCCCAGTTGGGGATACACATGGTCTTGTAGCAACTTCTCAATGGCCGAATGCACTTCGTCGCCATCTTCAACTTGGCATTGAGACGACCAGGCGTGGCGGTATTTCCCCACAGTTAAAACTGGGGAGTTGGCAGCTTCATTGCACAGTAGAAACACACTGAATTGGGTGTTTTTTCGATCTGGTAGCAGCGTCTTGAACACGTCGTCGGTAGCTTGAGCGCCTTCATTAACTGCGAGTTGAACGGTTCGACTTTGTGCGGCGTCGACTTGCAAGTTTTGAGTTGTATATTCAACATTTGCGACGCTAGAGTAAAATGACTTGGCGTTTGTATTAGGCTGCAAGCTGAAGAGCGTAACCTCGAGCTTGTCGGCACCGGAGAAGCGCGAAGACCCCACGAGAGGCGCTGGATACGCTCCACGGGCAGCGGCACACGTTCCACCTGCGTGAGATGCCAGGCCACGGGCGAGACCAGCACGGCGAACAGCACGAAGGCGCCTACGATCTGCAGCCGGGTACCCGCCATGCTCGATGCGATGTAACAATGCGCGTAACCCGATATGCGCGTAACCCGATACAGATTGGGTTACGATAAAATCGTTCAGTATTTGCACTTTGTATTAATACTTTGCAGCTCGAACTTTGTACCAGGGTTCTGCATTTTACCGATTGCTTCATTCCGGACGAGCGAGGCTTGAGCAGGCTCCTCCTCCTGGAGACAGGCAAAGCTGAAGTGCTGGAATTCCGCCAGCTGAGTCAGCACTAAACCCTTGCGACCAGGAAGCGTTGCAACTGTCGACACCCAAAGGACTTCTCAAGTAGCTGCCGCTGCTGCCGTTTGACGCACCAACTGCAGCTCACGTTGACACTGTGCAAAACGGCTGCGTCTTCAAAAATCACAGCTCTTGTGGCATGCAGTCACACCAAATCTGCTGCGAGCCGGAGTCAACGACGTGTTAAACAGACATCAAGCTCATCAGAAAGCTGCACCGAAGACACTCGCACGCACGCGCTCGGTATATGGCTACGAGGCTGGCTAGTCGCCGCCCACCTGCTCGAAGTGGCGGCAGCTGGTGGACGCCCGGTACTGTGTAGACAGACATCTGCCGCGAAGCGAGCCTGGCCGCAGCTGGCGACATCTCCGCGCTGTGCTCGATCAACACGGCGAGAAGTTCGCTACTGTATGGCCTTCGACACGAAAGACCGAGGCGCCACTTCGGTGGCCGAACATCCGGACGGGAGTGGTTAGTCCAACATGGCTCGGTTAGTCATCCGACTCGATACTGGACTCGGACTCCCAGGCCGCTTCGTCACCGCCGCAAGTCGGCAACGCGTGCCACGCTCCGGACCCGCACTCGATGCGCTGACCTTGCAGCGGTGGGATGGATTGCTGCATGGAGACGAAGGCATCGACATCACCACTGTAGTGCTGACCACCCGCCGGCCTGAATGCCCGCTCTGAATAGCCAAGCAAGGCACCGCCGATGGAATCGCCTTCAAGACCGATAGATGAAGCTTCCCGCCTGCTGTATCTCTTCACCAAATCCGCCTGCTCGTCTGCCTCCAAGCCAAACTTCGGCAAGACTTGAGAGCACGTGTCGAGGACAATACGAATGGCGCTGCGAAACCAGCCTGCCTCTCCATCGCAGTGGCTAACCGCGTCAACCTGCGCGCGTGTGCAGCGAACGCCCGGTGGCACGACCACCGTCTGCCACACGACGAGCTCTAGGCACCCCACATTGCGGCTCCTGCGATGTGATTCATGCACTCCAGCCGACGAGGACACGGCAGCCTGACCTCGATGCCAAGCGGAGCAAGCCATCACCATCACAGGCAATCGCATCGGCAGCAAGACTTTCGTTGCCGACGCCATTGCTGACCGTGAATATGCGCACAGACAAGCGCCGTAGCCATCAGCAGCACCAATTTCGTGTCTTCCGCGTCGGCCCGCTGGAAGAAAGAAAGCAGGCCACTTGCCAGCCTTCTTCTCATGCAGAGCAGATCGCGGTCGATGATGGCAACATCGTCGGCGTGACTTGAAGGGGCGGGCGACTGGTTGCGTCACACCGCAGGCAATCGGCCTCTGCACGCGGAATAAACTCGCTACATGCACTCGCCGCCGACACATGGAGCCACTTCGTCGACAGGTGGTTAAACCCGGCTTTCCTAGGTGTACACCGTGGGATGCCTCTGGAGAGCGGGCTTGGCTCATTGTTCGTGTCCACGGCACAGACTTGCAGACTTTCTGACTGTCTGTCCCCAACGCTGCCAATTGCTGTCCCCCACTGGAGTGCTCTCACTTTTCACTGGACTTGAAGTGATCACTTGTCCACTGCATCTGATTCATTGATTTGCATTAAGCCCATGACGTCCGCGACTACAATGCCCACCACCACCACCACCACCATCGGCAAGAAGCGATCGCTGCCCGTGTCAGACAGCCCCGCACCAGTCTCAATGTCAACGGCAGGCCTGACGACCGCCGGCCACGACGACGACGCAGAGGAGATCCTGGTGGAGGAGGAGCCGCTGCCCCACGAGATCGCCACGGACCCGGCAACGCGCTGCCGGTACCCGAGCAAGCGCTGCCTGCGCGCTCGCACGGTCAAGAAGACGGGCGCGCTGCACAGCATGTGCGCGTTCCACCGCGCGAAGGCGAACCGCAACCAGCGGCGGCTGGAGAAGCGCAAGCGGCTGCGTGCGGCCAGTGGTGAGAGCTGCAACGTTGGTGCGACCCGACGGTGGCAGTAACGATTACTACAGTAGTAATTGACTATCGATTCAATGAAGACGAAAGCACACACGCTTTGATCCTGCAGACACAAACTACTACTACTTCATTGGCCACCGCAAAGCAACGTACTTTGCAGTTTAATCCGTATACACCCTGCGTAACACGTACAATTGAAATACGCAGGTTCCGAATCCGCTCCATCGGCTCTTAGCCGTCAGTAAAAGGAGCAAAAGATGTTCTCTTAAGCAACTAAACTCCTTTCAAATACTGTCAAGGTTGCATTGAGGACGTTGCTACACTGCCAATTGACGTCGCCAGCTTTGCTTTCTATCCCGATCCGCCCTGCTCGCTGGGTCCAAGTCTGCTATTTGAACTTGAAGCCCTTGTGTTTGTGCTTGTAGTGCTTGTGCTTGTAGTGCTTGTGCTTGTAGTGATGGCCGCCAGCGTACACGACGCCCGGATACGCCACGTACCCGGGCTGTGGCGCGGCGTACCCCGGGGCAGCGTGGCCTGCACAAAGAGCTGGCGGCCTTGGGCTGCGTAGTACGCTTGAGCCTGCTGCGGAGGCGGGTACCCTGGTGCCGGGTAACCTGGTTGCGGTGGGTACCCAGGCGGCGGCGCGTACTGCGGGTAACCAGGCGGCGGAGGCGCGTACCCTGCCGGCGGAGGCGCATATCCTGGCTGCGGAGGCGGGTAGCCCTGTGGTGGATACCCCTGAGGGGGATAACCTCCCGGGGCGGATACTGGTTGCCGCCGTACATGGAGCTCGCTTCCTCCTCAGTCGACTGGATTTGTGAGGCTTCAACTCCATCGTTTTTGTTTTGTACAGCGTAACCGGGTTACATTGTGGGTACGCAAAGCCAGTTTCAATACTTTCTGTCGTGACTTTTCGTAACCCAGAATCGAGTCTAAAAGATGGCGAGGCGCGAGCAGGACACGGACACGCCCGTGCTGGAGGAGGCGGCGCCCGCGGACACCGGGGACGCCAACAACCGCGGCAACTTCACGCGTAACCTGAACAAGGAGGCGGACGAGAGCGTGGCGCGCAAAATGTTCTTCGGGGGATGCGCCTTGCTGCCGTGGCTGCACCTGGTGAACGTCATTTTCTACCGCAAGCAGTTCCTGGACGCGACCGTGGACCCGGCGGTGACCATCTGTACGGCATTGGAAATGGGTATACTGTGTTTTGGGTATTTGGGAACAGTAAGACTGACGCGTGGCTGCGGACAGGGGTGCGACGGTCCTTCATGGGCTTCTGCTTCTGGACTGTGCTCTTTGTGGCCTGGGTGCTGATCTTCCAGCTCAACTGGAAGGAGTTCGGCTGGCAGAGCCTCGTCATGGTGGTGCCGGACGAGGACGTGGACGCTGGCTGGTGAGCGGAAGGAGATCTAGGTCGGCGCTGTGCGAGGGAGTGGGGACTCAGCACGACGTCGGCGATCCAGCGACACTGTACTATGATACAAGTTCATTTACTGCGCGTACGAGGAAGCGGAAAGAGTGAGATGGCAATGAAAGCGTGGCTAGCGTACTGAATGGGCTAGTTACACCAGACTTTGAAGGCAGAGCTTGCTTTCGTAGTGTGCATTCTCAATCAAACCATTTTTCGTTGAAGCAATTGAGGATTTCGTCTGTTGTCGCCAGAATGGCGGATTTCATGAGAACTTATAGCTTCCACAGCTTCAGTCACGGATGTAGTCTGTGTACCAGGTACTGCTAGTTTTGAACCGTCACAAGATACACAAAACTCGAGTTAACGTTCTTGCGACCTCCGTTGGAGTTAGCTCCGCAGACATCATTACAATATTTAATAAAAGCCGACCGAACCCAAACTGTTTGGTATCTATCGGATGGAGCTCACATTTCTTTGGAAGGCCATGCATGACGAGATCAACAGCATCTATCAGTAGTGCATTCGAGCGCCATTTCACTTCTTCGCTAAAGTCACCAATCGTGTGCTTTCATCTTCGTTTTGAACCAACATCATCCCTTAAACTAATTCATCATCTCTTCATCTACGCAAATAATTGCAGTGCACACTCGAGCAGGTCACCGCCATTGGAGTCAACACACTCTTGCTTCACCTTCACGTCCACGAGCTCGCACAACTCCTCCAGGTCCTCCAGGAACAGTGGCGCAGGTGCCCGAAACGGCTCCAAATCGACCAGGTTGGCGCCGACTTGACGCGGAGACTGATGCAGGGACGACATCGGACAGTGCAGCAGCTCCTTGAACTTCAGTTCCGCCGATAAAGAGTCAAGCCCCATTGTCATTGACGACTGCAGCACCTCTTGTTTGATCTGCCCCATTGAAGAAGACTGCCACCGTCGGGTCGCACCAACGTTGCAGCTCTCACCACTGGCCGCACGCAGCCGCTTGCGCTTCTCCAGCCGCCGCTGGTTGCGGTTCGCCTTCGCGCGGTGGAACGCGCACATGCTGTGCAGCGCGCCCGTCTTCTTGACCGTGCGAGCGCGCAGACAGCGCTTGCTCGGGTACCGGCAGCGCGTTGCCGGGTCCGTGGCGATCTCGTGGGGCAGCGGCTCCTCCTCCACCAGGATCTCCTCTGCGTCGTCGTCGTGGCCGGCGGTCGTCAGGCCTGCCGTTGACATTGAGACTGGTGCGGGGCTGTCTGACACGGGCAGCGATCGCTTCTTGATGGTGGTGGTGGTGGTGGTGGTGGTGGGCATTGCAGTCGCGGACGTCATGGGCTTAATGCAAATCAATGAATCAGATGCAGTGGACAAGTGATCACTTCAAGTCCAGTGAAAAGTGAGAGCACTCCAGTGGGGGACAGCAATTGGCAGCGTTGGGGACAGACAGTCAGAAAGTCTGCAAGTCTGTGCCGTGGACACGAACAATGAGCCAAGCCCGCTCTCCAGAGGCATCCCACGGTGTACACCTAGGAAAGCCGGGTTTAACCACCTGTCGACGAAGTGGCTCCATGTGTCGGCGGCGAGTGCATGTAGCGAGTTTATTCCGCGTGCAGAGGCCGATTGCCTGCGGTGTGACGCAACCAGTCGCCCGCCCCCTTCAAGTCACGCCGACGATGTTGCCATCATCGACCGCGATCTGCTCTGCATGAGAAGAAGGCTGGCAAGTGGCCTGCTTTCTTTCTTCCAGCGGGCCGACGCGGAAGACACGAAATTGGTGCTGCTGATGGCTACGGCGCTTGTCTGTGCGCATATTCACGGTCAGCAATGGCGTCGGCAACGAAAGTCTTGCTGCCGATGCGATTGCCTGTGATGGTGATGGCTTGCTCCGCTTGGCATCGAGGTCAGGCTGCCGTGTCCTCGTCGGCTGGAGTGCATGAATCACATCGCAGGAGCCGCAATGTGGGGTGCCTAGAGCTCGTCGTGTGGCAGACGGTGGTCGTGCCACCGGGCGTTCGCTGCACACGCGCGCAGGTTGACGCGGTTAGCCACTGCGATGGAGAGGCAGGCTGGTTTCGCAGCGCCATTCGTATTGTCCTCGACACGTGCTCTCAAGTCTTGCCGAAGTTTGGCTTGGAGGCAGACGAGCAGGCGGATTTGGTGAAGAGATACAGCAGGCGGGAAGCTTCATCTATCGGTCTTGAAGGCGATTCCATCGGCGGTGCCTTGCTTGGCTATTCAGAGCGGGCATTCAGGCCGGCGGGTGGTCAGCACTACAGTGGTGATGTCGATGCCTTCGTCTCCATGCAGCAATCCATCCCACCGCTGCAAGGTCAGCGCATCGAGTGCGGGTCCGGAGCGTGGCACGCGTTGCCGACTTGCGGCGGTGACGAAGCGGCCTGGGAGTCCGAGTCCAGTATCGAGTCGGATGACTAACCGAGCCATGTTGGACTAACCACTCCCGTCCGGATGTTCGGCCACCGAAGTGGCGCCTCGGTCTTTCGTGTCGAAGGCCATACAGTAGCGAACTTCTCGCCGTGTTGATCGAGCACAGCGCGGAGATGTCGCCAGCTGCGGCCAGGCTCGCTTCGCGGCAGATGTCTGTCTACACAGTACCGGGCGTCCACCAGCTGCCGCCACTTCGAGCAGGTGGGCGGCGACTAGCCAGCCTCGTAGCCATATACCGAGCGCGTGCGTGCGAGTGTCTTCGGTGCAGCTTTCTGATGAGCTTGATGTCTGTTTAACACGTCGTTGACTCCGGCTCGCAGCAGATTTGGTGTGACTGCATGCCACAAGAGCTGTGATTTTTGAAGACGCAGCCGTTTTGAACAGTTGCAACTGCAAAGGCAGGCATCCCGAAAAATAAAAAAATATAGTTGGCTGAGGTATTCGGACTGATCTTACTGTATTTCGATATTGATACGATATTCATGTGATGTGCTCTCAAATTAGGTTACCTATTTGGGGGTCGCACAAATAGTTCTTCAGTTGGCTCCAGCAAAAAGTCTAACCAAAGGCAGCAGACCAATTACCACCTTACTGCAAAACACATCAGATGAGACGCATTTTTCCGAGTTGGAACTCGTTTTAGAGCGTGTCCGCTAGCCAACTGGAGACGGAGATGGCGCCTTTGACAAAGAAACAATAGGATCTGATTGGTTAAAACGAGGGGCCTTACAACTACCGAATTCATCGATGAGCTATCCTCATCAAAAACCTTCGAAAACGGGGATAGCTCATCGATGAGCAACCCTTCATTTGATTAGCATCCTATTGGGCCAAAATGATTTTAAAACCTTCTGGGGCGGCCCACACGGCGCAGTCTGAAACGAGAGCAACGAAGCACAAGCATGTCGGTGCGCGACACAAGGAAAACTGTGAAAGAGAAGCTTGCTATTGTAATCGAGTCTGATACTCGCTCGGTGAGAGGCACAGCTCGCCGGTACAAGATAGACCCGAGTCAGATTCGACAATGGAGGTGCAACAGGTCCAAACTGGAGGCAGCAGTGAGATGTAATCCTCTTCAAGATCACTCAGCATTAAGCAGCGAACGATGCCTCTGCTACGCTCAGAACGCCGCCTTTTTGCGAGTAGTCAGAAGCACATAGGTCCTCAACAACAGTAGCCATCTTGTTTGCATATTTATCTTGCATCCGGAACAATCTCCGTGGTAGAAAGCCCACATGGCACGCTTGAGAACCCGACCGAAGTTCATAGGCCTTCACAACAATCTCTAGGTCTCCCGCATGGTCTTCATCGTCAACGCATGCCACCACCGCTCTAAGGCCGACGACATCGTCCATCTTTAAGTGCTAGCCGCATATTTCATGCGAGACGCAGCTCCTTCCACCCCTCCTTCGTCGCGGCCAACGACGTCTACACCTGCTATCATATGCTGCTGCTCCTACCACCACAAAGTCACATAAAGCAGAGAGTAAGGGTTAGCTTAGTGACATAGCTTGATCTTCGTTTCCATAGCGTAACATCGCGTTTGCTCTCACCTTCGGTGCTCCTCGAATGCCTTGCTGCGCGCAGGTCGCGCTTGCGAGCTCGACTTGATTCGTTGTGACCGCTTCACTGGTTCGTTGTTCGCTTGCGCGCGCTATTGGTCAATATTAGAGTAACGGGGATAGCTTTTCGACGAAGCCCCCTCAAAAGTAGCCCATCACTTAGTATAGGAAACCCGACTGGTGGTGATAGCTCACCGATGAAAAATGACGAGGATAGCTCATCGGTGAATTCGGTAGACAACTCGAGAGAAATCATGTTTTGGTATCCACCTTCAGGAGGTGGAGACAGTGAAGGCAGCTGGAGATGGTATCAAGTTCAGCATGAGTACCAAGTAGTGCTGAGTGCTTCATGTATTGCTGTGGCTCAGCCCGTTGCTTTGCTCGCTGCTTTGCTTGCTGCTTTGCTCGCTGCTGGAAAGGTCCATCATGGTCTAGTATGCGTCGCATGAAGCGCGAACGAATACTGCTCGCGCACTGCTCGCGCAGTATTCGTTCGCGCTTCATGCGACGGGGACGTTGATGGGGCATCTACGCTTCCGACAGACAGCGACAGATCGCCACCGCTTTAAGAGCGTCCAGGAGCTTCAGAATCTCTCCAGCGACTCCTTCGATAGATGCTTATTGTACGGGTGGTAGCACGTAGGCTCTGCTCATACGCAGTGCGAGACGAGTCAGATGAGCGACATACATCGCGAAGCGTTCGGGCATCGCGGATGCAACATCCGGAATGAGGGGGCAGCTATATGACTTGTTAAAATTCATCTGGAGACGAATTGTGCAGCGAAACAATTGGAGGTGGAGATGCTTATCGTCTCCATCTCCAGTTGGCTAGCGAACACGCTCTTACTAGTACATCCTTCACTCTAATTGGGAGTTTCAAAATCAAAAAAGGGATTTTGAAATTGGTGCCTACATATTTGGCAAGGTACCACAGTGCTCAAATCAACATTGGGACCATGTTACCTTGTCGAAATGAGACTCGATCTCTTGCCGATTTTCCCTTACAAGACATGGAACACTGACGGTCAGAAGTACACCTGGAACAGTTGTTCCAGGGTGGCGTGTGCTCCTTGTGTCAATCCCTATATGTACGTTTACCTTTGTGGCTTCCACCCACCTGTTCCTGGTCTGTTCAGTGAGAAATATACGATTGAGGTTAGTGCTGATACTCCCTTTCTTGGTTGCCTCTATCAACGAGGTTAGATAACCACCAACCACAATATAAAATTCAAATAAAGCGATATACAAGTCTATTATTGTTTGTTCAATGCCTAGATACATGGGCAGAGAGTGCCATGCGAAATTGAGCGTTTGATTCTAGGGCACTTAGCAAATTGTCCATAGGCGCTCATACGTATTTAATACGCGCACCACCCCTTTGAAGCAGGGAGCTTTTTCAAGTCACAAATCACGTATAATCCTTCCACACAGCAGTCAATCGATCACAAAAACTCAGGCAACGACACACACAGATAGTCGCCCAAAATCTGTAACATGAAATGGCACACCAGCGTAAAAAAATAAGCCAACTAGAATATGGAATATGTGGCTCACTCCAGAAGCACCCTCCTGGTCCCCACTTAATTAGACTTGAGAGAGTGAAGCCCCAACGACGGCTAGTCCTTAGCCGGCGTGCCTCGATAGTTAGCAGTTAGCCCGGGTGTCCTGCGATTTCTTTTCGTCAGGCACACTTGTCCAGGCCACTTACGTGCTTGAAGGGAAAACAGACTCTGATTGAATATTAACTTTGCTAGCTGTTGGTGGGTACAACAACACTTCGTTGACTTTGACTTGGTTTCAGTAAGGGATCCAACGCGGAGGCTCAGCTACCTTGCATTTCCTTTGGATTAAGTTCACTTCGTTGACTTTGACTTGGTTTCAGTAAAGGTGCCCAGTTCACACGCATTCAGCGATCTCGCGCATCCTTGGATTTCATGGCCTTTCAGGCAGGTCCTTGAAAAGATCTCGGGCGATCCTCTGTCCTGGTAGGGTTGTTCCTGGTGACTTGTTTCAGGGAACTTGCTCCAGGTCATCCGCCACTTGGAATACCTGGACTTGGAACATTTTGTGTGGTATTTGTGTGGCTTCTTCGCGCAGCTTCAATCTGGGACATTGATCCCGGATGGCTCTTCGCCCTGGGCTCCTCCCACAAAATTTTATGGCAGCCGAGAGATCCTGGTCAGAGGATTTTCAGTAAAAACTCAAATCACATCGTGTCACTACCCACCTTTTTTCTGTCATAGTAGCTGCTGCCATTTACTTCAGGCTTCTGAGAGAGTGGCAGAGTCGCCCATCGATAAATCCCACACAACCAGGAAAGCCCTCCGCCGCCAACACAGCAGACATCACTGAACGTCAAGCTCGGTTAAGACACGATATCCACTCTGATCGGACCGTTTTGAGTGCAAGTAGAACACGCTCGATGTAGACTACGACTGACCCAGCCGCAAATCATAACTTCGGCGAACCTCTCCACCACCTGCTCCGTTTCCATTGTGACCGAGACGAGCTAAAGCAACAGCAAGTTGTAGACTAACGGATCGCTGCTTAACCGAACAATCGCATATGTAGTCATGGAGAGCTGAGAAAGAGGTATTTGACACGCATGTGAGCTGGCCGAAATCGCTATCTCGTAGTCCCATTAAGGCAGCAAAATGCTTCCCACGATGCGGTGAGCCCATTCGGTCGTACAGATATCTATCTGCTCGATGAGATAGCGATAAGGCAGTCCACAGCGTCTCCGCCACCATGTGATCGCCTTTCGCGAGAGCGAAGGCGCACGCTGCATCCGACACGCGGAGAATCTCGCTGCGCTCGTATTTGAGCGTCATTATTTTTGCGAATACCAATAACAAAATGGATCAGCCCTGGGTCTGATCTATTTTGAAATCAGCGGGACTGAGGTAGGGGTGGGTGGGATGGAGGTTAAATTGGAGTGGGACAACGCGCGAAAAAGAGTGGGACAAGTGCCCATATCGGTGCCGATTTGGGCAAATCGATCAAGGCCAAATAGACCACTCAAACGGCAAATCTGAAACCCCTAATTAGTCGTGCTTCGGAATTAATCGTACTTCGTACTTTACTGGGTCAACATGGTAAAACTACCATATCTGGTCGTGCACCCCACATAGTCGCGCCATCCTACACCAAGAGCACAACCACCAACCACTCATCCGATTGCCTTTGAATAGGGAGGAAGTTCCTGAGGACACACTACAGTATTCAACATGAGCGACGACGAATGTCGCTCTCTGCAGCACGTTGTTGCGGTAGCAGACACAGAAAGATGCGTGCATTGGATGGAGGGCGACCTGCCAGAGAAGGGAAAGAAGGGTCTTGCTGGGCGCGCCGTAGACAAGTTTCCTGTACTATTTCGAGCGGTGGATCGTCGCGGTTAACTGAACAAGGCACGCGATTGGTGGCGGAAGCGGACTGCGCTGCAGCTAGCGTTGGAGGATGGCAGCCAGCGTAGGTATGCTCGCACGCCAGCGGTGGGCATCATGAGCTCATTTACAAGGCTCTCACAGGGCGTGGCTGCCAGCTGGATAATCACTGGAGCTGCTCTACCCCCAGCTGCTGTCTGAATTTGAGCGCCTTCGGCGGGCAGGCCTTAAGCTCTTGTCACGCCTACTGATTGATATGTCTACAACTACGATTGAGGAAGCACCCGCGAGCAGTTCAATAGAGCCTTCAGCTTCTGCGGGAATTTGTTTGGTTCCCTTGTCACTCGCGGTGGCTCTGATGCGAATATTCTCTGTCCGATGATGATCTTCAAAAATAAGAAGTCAAGTTATCTGATACAAGGTCTTCCTGGCGCCGTTCAGGGCATCGCTTATCGATTGTTGCCTAGCGCCTTCATCAGCAACTCGCTCATGATCAAATGGCTACATGAAACCCGCTGCTGGGGACCAGCTGGACCCTTTGCGAACGAGCGCGTGCTCTGGATGGACAACACAAGCGGACACCCAGGAGAAGATGTTCAAGTAGCTGGTCGACACCTGCGAACCAGCATTCGTTTTCTTTCCTCCTAACGCTACCGACATCGTACAGCCTGCCGGCCGATTTCCGATCCGGCGGATCAAGATGCATTGGTGGGACCTGTGCGAGAAGCTCAACATGGAAGCTATACGTCGCGGGGGCTGGATGCACAGATCAAAGTCGTCTGGTTCGCTTGCTAATCCAGGTAAGCAGTTCTATCTTGAAACAGCAGCAGAATGCATCCGCCGCGTCAGCGCAGAGACCGACAATAACGGTCTGAACTGGGCCAACCAGTCGATGCTGCTTTGCGGACAAGATGCAAGTAGCGCTGGTGTGTGGAAGGTAGAACATCTCAGTAAGCCGTTGCAGGATATCATCTCGCGATACAGTGCCGAGTTGAGAGGGGATATAAGGAAGCCACTTCAACTACAACAGTGTAGCTAGCTATCAACAAAAATGCACTCAAGATTTTTCTGTCATTAGTCATGCACCGCAATTAGTCATGTACAACTATTAGTCGAGCTTGATTTTTGATTTCACAGGTCATCACTATTATTAGTAAGAGTCTGCCTAATTAAAGTGAAGGGTGTAGAGCGCGCTAACATTTAGCATATGTTTCGCATAAAAGGTCTATTAAGGGTGCTCGAAGCATAACACACCCTTAATAACATTTCGTGAATTTTTGCCGAGTCGTGAAAGTCCGAAAGTATGAAAGTTCGCGCGACATTACCGTGTTAATCGAATTAAGTTCGAAGAATGTCAGCCGTTTATTCTTGGCACTTCCAAAAGACACCACTGACGATCGCCGCCACGCCCAGCGCTACCCGACGCTACATCTTACCCGTCCTCTAAGGCCTCTGGTCGCCATGCGCCGCGCTACCAGTGGCTACGCCTGACCTGTCCTCTAAGGTCACTGAAATACCAAGCTACGATGGCTAATGTTCTGGAGCGTAAGTTACCTGGTCTCGGAACTAAATCCAAGTGTCGTTGCTAACAAACGCTTGTGCGCAAACAAACGCTTGTGTGAAACAGGAATGTTCGGTATTAGTTCCTCGTCGGACAATAAATGTGGTGATGCTGAAGACGAGAATATTGTATTGAGCGACTCGGTTGGCGACCACGAGGTTCATTCCGTTCAGAGTGCTTCCAGCATTTCCTCAACATCTGAGGTCTACAGGTGCGCCTACCGTGTTATTAACATTTTTTCCGTAGATTGACTCCTACTTTGTGTGAGTAGGATCGAGAGCGCAGACAACACGGTCTAAGCTAAAACGATCTAAGCGAAGAAGAGTTCGCTGTAAAAAAAGTAAACAAGAAGAAAATAAAGATAGCAAGACATAGCAACGCAGTACCGTTAGATGATGATGAATGCGGGCCATCAGACAATCCTGTGGCCGCTTCCCACAACGATGCCAGTGTTGATCGAACACCACGTATTCGCCGCACAGGGATGTATGCAGCACGAGTGGCAATGGAGAATGCGCGGATGGCTGTTATCAATAAGAAGCCATCTATGCAGCAAATTTCGTTTTCCTCGTGGGACGAGCTCAACAGTGTTTTGGAGGCATACGTTGCACGGACTGCTTTGATTTTTCGAGCAAGAAACACCAGACTGTTCAAAAACACAATTCGTACGTTTTGAATGCGATTTCGTTGTCAGTAATCTTATTATTGACTTTTTATCGGTTCAGATTGAAGGAGCTTCAACTTTATAAGAGCATGCAGCATAGTATTAAGGTCTACCGCTGTACCCATGGATGCACGCAGAAGGCGCGTAGTAAAGGGCAACGGCAGACGCCAAACCGATATACGGGTTCCAAAGCCAGATTTACAGCAACCGTTAAAATGCTGCTGGCGAAGACGAACCTGAAAAGTGGAGATTTGTTCTTAGCAAATGGGTATCATGCAGTTTCACGAAAGGCTTACTCAGTTGTTGTACTAATCGTTTATTGTTTAACAGACATGGACACACAACCACCAAACGAACCCGTCGCTCTATGCAAGCTACTTTGGGACATCTTCAATACCAGATGATAGCCCAATTCTTGATCAGCAGGGGCTACTAGCTGATTCAAATGTGGAAACACATACATAACACACACATGCATTGGGGACTTTATGTCGGATACACTATGTGATTTGATGCTTTGATTTCTGTCGACGGTTTGCTTCATGAATGACTAATTTTTTGTGAGTTATACCGTAATGTTACATCCCAACAAGCCCGCAATATTGTTCGAAAGTTGCTTGGTTGCCCGCCCGCTGAAAAGAAGCTGAAACAAATGCTAGACACACTAGTGAACATCGGCGAAACGATGCTGTGATTATTCAGGGTCAGAATGACATTACTTGTGGTGTAGTGATACAAACTGCTGTACAGAAAGCAGCATTTAAGTAGTGGGGCGAAACCCTTTGTATGGCTTGGACCAACGGCACGAACCATCTCAGTTTCCATCTCGGAACGTGCGAAACGTCGAGCACCCTTAATACTTATTGAGCACTCATTGAACCATCGTAACTCTTTTTCAAATGGTGTTTTGTAGGAAATTTACTTGCAACTAGCGCAACGGGGAGAGGAATTCCGTTCTTTGACTTTTAGCTGTTGATGAAAAGATGGAGACGATGACAGTAATTTGGGAGGTTTTTAAGAAGACGAACAATTTGTGGGAATACCTGGAAACAATCATAATTGACAAGGACTTCAAGGAATGGCGTTCACAAGAAAAATGTGTTCCGCTGTCAAAACTACTATTGCGTCAGTTCCACGCGATGGCCAATTGGGAAAAAGTGGTGACAAATACGAATTACGGGCTGAACGGGATTCAGCGTGACGAAGTGGAATCTTAAACAACTAGTAGAGTGTCACGTCTGTCGGTCATGCACGCTTTCCTGTCACAAAAACTGGACCTATCTTAAAGCATGGGTACACCGTGGTATGGGTCGGGGTTGTAATTTAGCTAGGGCATATTGAATGCGATAATGCATATTTTCGAGAGACCAACCAACTGCCGAACGCAGCGAAGGCGGCACTTGCCCAGTAGTGGAGCGAGCTGCAAGCGAGCGGAACGGGGACCAACACTACATAAACACACCGACCGCAAAGCGGGCGGCGCTCGGCTAGTACTCTATCAAGCAGATGATGTACAGGTACAGCATCTGTGTCTTGCTTTCAAACGATACTATCAATTTTGAATGTGACTGTGTAGCACTACTAGGGAAGCATTTAATAGGGCTCGCGATGGTTTCGAAATATTTTGTAAAGTGTACGGATATTTGCGCAGAGCCTTGTCCTGAGATTTCGAGTACTTCAAAACCAATTGGGAGACGAGCGGTGAGATGTGGTCTAACTACGAGCAGGGAAACTACTTCACAGCGGGGAATACGACGACTAATATGATTGACACGAATTGGAATCAATTGAAAAGGCTGCTAGGTCGAAATACTCGTTTCGATCACACGGTAGCTGGTCTGCTACATGTGGATGCGCATTTGATAACCTATAGTTCCGCCCCTTGAATGGGATTAGTACTTGCTCGAACGTTTTGGCGGTGGTTCGATCGAAGAAGAAGAAGTGCAGTGTCCTCTGTACCGCATTGCTGCTGATCGTCTTAGCGTGGTTGAGCATGCGATGGACCTCCGTCACGTTGACCCGTAGCTGCTCAGCCGCCATGAGGATGTATTCTTTGATTGCCCTGGTATGCTGTCGGCTGGGCTAATTTTCACCCTGTTTTGCAGTCGGAGCACAAGCTCCCCTTCCACTTGCCGCTGTATCGTTGCTTGGAGCCTGAGGCGGTCAGGGGGTCCCATGACGCTTTTGACAAAGGCTGGTAGCCTCCTGCATACGATTGTTCCGTCCGTTAGGCAGTAAGGACCCTCCATTCGTCGTCCGTTCCTTCCCGTAATCGCCGCCCTGAAGGCGCTGCTGGCGGTTGTTGGCAAAGCGTGAGTAAGCGTGAGTAAGCGCTCCATCTCTGCCTTGGAATAAACCGCAGGATTGAACATGAATTGTTCATAGTGCTTCTCGCTCTGTGGCGCTTGCCCGTTTGCTCGCTCTGGGTTTCCGGCTCCTTTCACCTTGGCTGCCCATTGATTGAGCGGTGGTGTACGTGCCCATTTGACTTTGCTGATTTGGCTCTGTACTATGTTCTTGAACGACCATCGGGAGTTGTAGAGGTCCTGGGTCATCTTGGTCACGTGTTGGGTCCAGCTTTCGTAGCTGCCCTGATTCCCGATGCCAATTTCCTCAAAAGGTTGTATAGGAGCACCTTTTCCTCCGAGCTGAGCTGCGGGTATCGTTGCTTCCCCGACGGGATGAGTTCCGTCCTGATGCGCACCTGATCGTGTGCGATCGCAAACAGCTCCGCCGCCGTCTGTCGCCAGACGTCCCGTGGGGGTTCGTTGGGCGATGCTTGCATTCCTGCAACACTGCCTGGTACATTTCCTGTGGTGTGACAGCTCGCTCCGTCCCTCCCTGCTGCGGTTGCGATCCCACCGGCGTGGACGCCTCCCCTCCTGTTTTTCTGCTCCTGTTCGAGGCTGCAATGGTGCTGGTGTTGGTACCTTCATCGTCTGCCCCTCGACCTGACCTCAGCCTTCTGTGTGGGGACAGTCGCTCCTTCGTTCGTCTCCGCCGGGGTTGGCGTGCCCTGCGCTTCTTCGCGACTTGCTGGTGCTTCATCCTCACTCTCCTGTGAGAGTTGCGTCTCCGTTACGATCGAGGCTTGGCTCTCCGCGAGGTACGAGCTCGCTTGCTCATGGGTTTCCTCCTCGATCCTCTCTGCTCTCGCTCCCTTCCTGACGCCGCTCCCCCGCCGTTCCGGGCTCCTCGCCCTGCCCCGGATCTTCCGAGCCCCCATGGTGCTCGTCAATCGGGGTAGGGTTGGGTCGATACTTAGTTCAAGTGAATAAACTCAGATGCTGAGACACTGGCTATTCCAATCCCTTCAGCTGGTGCTAGGCTGTAGGGGCTCCGCGGTCCACGGCGCAAATTTGGAACTGAGGCGCAAACAGAAGGAGCAACGGTCCAGCGGCAAGCGTGCCACCGGGAGGTCGGAACAGAAGGCCTAGGCAATGCTCACTAGAGGCGTTGACTCAGATGAACCCAGCAGTGAGGCCGCGTCTCCACCGCCCAAACGGAAGAATAATAGGGCCGCTGTACGCCAGTGCGGTTTAGAAGAAGTGCGCGACCGAGATCCAGTCAACTGTGTGCCTTGCCGCGTAGTATGCTTCGCGGTAGCCATCCACAGTCTTGAGAGCGTCCAGGTGCCGTCTCAGCCTCGATATCGCCCCAGTGTCAGGTTCATCCTCTTTATTGGTGAGTACCCGGAGCTCTTTTTCGTACAGCACTGCACATATGACGTTTTGCGCAAATCTGACTTTGTTGCCTACGTCGCATAGCCGCAGTACAGCATCGTTGCCATATCCGCAGTTGCGGAGCCTTAACCAGTCGTCGTGGTTATCGATGATCTGCTTTATCTGTTGCGCCGAAGATTGCGTAAATTTGCGCCTCCATTCGTCCAGCCAAGTCAGCGTTGGTGGATCTGATGTTCTGCTGCTATACGCTGCTAGACTGGCGAGTAAGCATCCGCGACGCCAGCCCTCCGTCCATGCTTCCAGTACAGTTGCACTTAGTGACGTGAGCAGCTCGTCCGGGTAGGAGAAGAGCTGCAGCATGTGCAGTAATTTGGTCGGTTCAGATCGCGCTGTTTGTTCCCATTCCGCTGTGCTGCTACTTTCACTGGGCAGCGCCACCCTCGCTGACGATGGCCACGTATTCCGCATCCGGAGCCATTGCTCAGGCCACGCTGCTCTTAGTGCTAGCGTCGTCATCGTGCTACTGGCCGGTGCTGCGTCTATCATTGCGACCGCGGTACTCGTTTTTCTGCACGATGCGCTTGCCCCTCGCCACCAGTCGAATAGTTTCCGCCTCCGCTGGTGTGGTAGAGTGCTGTCGCTTTTCTCCTGCTGTCTGCTTGATCGTGGCTGGTTCTTGGTCTGAAGTCGTTGCCCGTTCTCCTGACTGTCTGCGCTGAAGGGCTGGTAGTCGGAGTCGCTGTCCCCGGAGGTGCAGCTGTGCTCTGCTGGCTGTGGTCCTCCTCCCGAATCGTATCCTGCCATTGCTGCCTAGTACAACGTGAGGAATGTTGTACGCTTGTAAGATGTTCCTAACTTACACACTCGAGGCGTCCGTGATGTCTAGCGTTCGCAACTCTTCTCGTTCTGGAGGCGGGAGTTGTGATACCGTATTAAGTAGGAATGCGAGCAATTCCGCGTATCTACTCGGCTCCGCCGTCTCTATGATGTAAGCGATTTCACATTGAAGATCATGGGGTATCGTCAGCCCTTGCATTGTCTCTTTGAGATCGTTGACACTGCCGTTCCAACTGCTTGGGTCCCAGGGCTCTTGCGAGTTACCTTGCTCGGAGCCGCTGGCAATTGTTCTCATTGGTCCGCTTTGTGGTTCGACGTCGCCTGTCATGGGATCGTTCTCATCCTCGCTGGCGCTGCGCCGGTAGAGTTGCTGCTGGGATCGAGCTAGTCGCTTATGCACAAAAGCAGAATAGTGCTCCCCCAGAACCGTAACACAAGCGGGGGCTGCTGGTGTTGCTTTTTTCGCTCGTATGGCATCCGCACACTCCGTTATGGAGAGGATGACCTGTTCTCCTGTCTCGACGATGTTGCTGCCGGTGCCTGTCACACTTGGTCGGAATAATGAGCAACGCCACCCGCCCTGCTCATCCAGGTTGTAGGCGAGAAAGTAGATGCGCCTCTACAAAAGTTGGTTGCCATGGCTATGAGCTCACTGCAGCCCCAATTGTAGTTGGCCACGATGGCATCTCTATCTGATGGAGCTGCCGCGTATTCTTCTAGGTACCATTTGAACTGCTTTTTGAGTCCTGTGGCGACATGCCTGTCCAGCCCCGGCCGATAGTTGCCAATGTAGCCGTCCGCATATAGTGATCCAACTGAGCGGTCAGGTTCATCTGTCCCGTCAATTTGATGCCTGTTTTGATGTGCTGCGTCGCCGCCGCTAGCGCCTCGCTGTTATTTGCCAAATCGAGGTTGGCAGTGGCTTGGGCCAGTGCCATCGCCATACAGTTACCTGTCGACGGTGTGTTGACTTCGTGGATGTGAAGATAGTTCTCAATGTCGGCAAACCCTCCGTGATCGACCTCTCGTTGCTCTGCCAGTGGCGGAACACTGCCACTGTATCCTTGCAGTTGATCAATGACCTTGCGAAGCGCTTTACGTTCTCGCTGCTTTGACGCCAGCAGTTGAGGCGTGGAGGGCAACTCCGCCGGTTTTGCCCTTATTATGCGAAGCTTGGCTTTGGCTTCCGCAGTGATGGGCGGAGGGGCCTTTTCCTCTTGAGAGTCCCCGGACAGTATTTCGATGATATCCTGTGCTGCGTCAGGTGGAGTGGTCTCTGATGCGTCTACGACGTCCTGCTCGTCGTCTGAGGTGTCAGCGAGGGTATCATAGCGCGTCCCCTCCTGGTGCTTTTGGCGCCAGGTGTCATCATGGGCGAAGCGCTCGCGCCCGTTGCGCAGCGGTATCGTCACCCACGGCCGCTTGGGCTCCGGCGGGATACTGTTTTCGGTTTCTGCCGTGTTGTCCGGCTGCTGGCGCGCTGCTGCTGCTTCCGGCGGTGCGACGTGCGGGTCTGGCGTTACTGCATCTCGCGCTTGCCGGTCCGTGTGCTGCTGGAGCTGCAGCCGCTGGCCGGCTATCTGCTTGAGCTCCTCCATACTTTCGAACGGCTTGGCTAGATCTTGAAGACGTGCGATGTCCTCCTCCTTAGCTATTAGGCTACCCGATCCCCTGAGCTGTTCTTCCGTGTAGTGGCAACGCGCTAGTGTGTGGCCAAAGTTGCCACATCGCAAGCACTGTAGACGCTGTTCTGCGTCCGGATGTGTGAGGATGATAGGCTGCCCGTACCAGAGAACTCTCCGCACTCCCCGCAGGAATTCCGGACATCCTGGCTTCTTCCCCGTTAGCTTCCACGTTGTAGATGTTCGCGAGTTCGGCGTGCAGGAGTCGAGATCTTCAACTTCGACTTCTGCCGCTATGTGCTTCTGGAAATAGGCCGTGAGCCGGCCCAAATCCAGAAACCTGTTCACATCGTGCATTTCGATTGCATACTCATGGTGCGTCGCTAGTCGAACTCCGTCTCGACCTTTTGTCTATCCCAGACCGACCCCGTGTCCGGTCGTGGATGCGCATTTGATACCGTAGTATAGATGTAAATGTCCTGGGATGTTAAGTGTCACCACCAGATTCCGGCCAATCAAATTGTGTAGTTTCTCGCATCAGGAAAGGATTTGCACCGCTTTGTTAAGTGTCACCCCTATTAAACCTCGCATCCACGAGCACCATCAATCACCAAAACGCCATCAGTTGCCCAGATGCAGCACAATAATAGCAGCACGCAATGCCCGGACGCACAGCACAGCCAGGGGGTGGAAGGAAGAGAAGCAGAACAAGAAAGTCACGGAGACTTTTGCATTCAAGTCGACTGTTCTCTCATTTTACGACAGCCACACGATGAAAATTGTGATCGGCACTTTCTGGCCTGGCATGGACATCCGTAGCACTGCATATCGGACCAAGAAGCGCGTCATAACCAGGTGGAATGCAGAGCGAGTTCACATTGACGACATGGCTTCAAGAACGAGGACGGCGCAGCTGAAGCGCTTCCGGAATGTCGGCACGGCGAAGACGCTCTCCGATGACTCCGAGCTCGACATCATTGAGTGGTTGGTCGCTCTTCGCACGGATGTATCAGCCAAGATGCTAGAACATTTATCAGTAAGAAGTCTAGGCTACAGTCAATTCATTCATGCACAGTCACTCAAGGTTTTCCTAGCATGAGGATTTGTGCGGGTTTGGGGCACGTCAGTGGTGACACTTAACACCAAGAATACGGTAACCTATAGTTCCGTCCCTTGAATGGGATTAGTACTTGCTCGAACGTTTTGGCGGTGGTTCGATCGAAGAAGAAGAAGTGCAGTGTCCTCTGTACCGCATTGCTGCTGATCGTCTTAGCGTGGTTGAGCATGCGATGGACCTCCGTCACGTTGACCCGTAGCTGCTCAGCCGCCATGAGGATGTATTCTTTGATTGCCCTGGTATGCTGTCGGCTGGGCTAATTCTCACCCTGTTCTGCAGTCGGCGCACAAGCTCCCTTCCACTTGCCGCTGTATCGTTGCTTGGAGCCTGAGGCGGTCAGGAGGTCCCATGACGCTTTTGACAAAGGCTGGTAGCCTCCTGCATACGATTGTTCCGTCCGTTAGGCCAGTAAGGACCCTACATTCGTCGTCCGTTCCTTCCCGTAATCGTCGCCCGGAAGGCGCCGCTGGCGGTTGCTGGCAAAGCGCGAGTAAGCGCTCCATCTCTGCCTTGGAATAAGCCGCAGGATTGAACATGAATTGTTCATAGTGCTTCTCGCTCTGTGGCGCTTGCCCGTTTGCTCGCTCTGGGTTTCCGGCTCCTTTCACCTTGGCTGCCCATTGATTGAGCGGTGGTGTACGTGCCCATTTGACTTTGCTGATTTGGCTCTGTACTATGTTCTTGAACGACCATCGGGAGTTGTAGAGGTCCTGGGTCATCTTGGTCACGTGTTGGGTCCAGCTTTCGTAGCTGCCCTGATTCCCGATGCCAATTTCCTCAAAAGGTTGTATAGGAGCACCTTTTCCTCCGAGCTGAGCTGCGGGTATCGTTGCTTCCCCGACGGGATGAGTTCCGTCCTGATGCGCACCTGATCGTGTGCGATCGCAAACAGCTCCGCCGCCGTCTGTCGCCAGACGTCCCGTGGGGTTCGTTGGGCGATGCTTGCATTCCTGCAACACTGCCTGGTACATTTCCTGTGGTGTGACAGCTCGCTCCGTCCCTCCCTGCTGCGGTTGCGATCCCACCGGCGTGGACGCCTCCCCTCCTGTTTTTCTGCTCCTGTTCGAGGCTGCAATGGTGCTGGTGTTGGTACCTTCATCGTCTGCCCCTCGACCTGACCTCAGCCTTCTGTGTGGGGACAGTCGCTCCTTCGTTCGTCTCCGCCGGGGTTGGCGTGCCCTGCGCTTCTTCGCGACTTGCTGGTGCTTCATCCTCACTCTCCTGCGAGTTGCGTCTCCGTTACGATCGAGGCTTGGCTCTCCGCGAGGTACGAGCTCGCTTGCTCATGGGTTTCCTCCTCGATCCTCTCTGCTCTCGGCTCCCTTCCTGACGCCGCTCCCCGCCGTTCCGGGCTCCTCGCCCGGCCCCGGATCTTCCGAGGCCCCATGGTGCTCGTCGATCGGGGTAGGGTTGGGTCGATACTTAGTTCAAGTGAATAAACTCAGATGCTGAGACACTGGCTATTCCAATCCCTTCAGCTGGTACTAGGCTGTAGGGGCTCCGCGGTCCACGGCGCAAATTTGGAACTGAGGCGCTAACAGAAAGAGCAACGGTCCAGCGACAAGCGTGCCACCGGGAGGTCGGAACAGAAGGCCTAGGCAATGCTCACTAGAGGTGTTGACTCATATGAACCCAGCAGTGAGGCCGCGTCTCCACCGCCCAAACGGAAGAATAATAGGGCCGCTGTACGCAAGGTGACGGCACAGGAGCCAAGAACGAGCAGTACAAGGCCACAAGGCGGGTCTAGCAGGGCACCCAACGACATGAATCTGTGCTACGCGTGCGGCAAATCTGGACACTTTGCAGATCAGTGCCCCGACCCAGAGGCAAACGTGCGAAACGATGCATATCTGGCCCGAGAATCAAGGCGGAAACCGGCGGAACACGAAGAGAGCGCAGTAGTGGGAGTATTGTGTCCGTCGGTGGAACGAAATCCCCAGGTGTTGG
>JAAVTI010000404.1:0-49345 GCA_011947335.1 Phytophthora constricta
CAGAGGAGTTGTCTGGCGCGCCGTTGGTCTAATGGTTAGGATTCATCCCTTCCAAGGATGAGACCCTTTGGCCTTTTGCTCCACTCACTGCTCTGTCCTGCTTTCGTGCACTACACGCTTACCCCTTCATCTGTCTACTTGTGTTGAGAGGATTGTGCACGCGTGTTTATACGCCATACGTCATACACAGGCAACTAGACGAATACTGATGCGATAAACTACCGAGTAGAATGAAAAGCCTCCCTGGATGCTGCAAAACGCACGTCTGCCATCGCGGTGGCAATGCGTGGGCGTCCGTGTTGGCGTCTCGATTTGTATTGCGTCACCACCGTGTTGCTCTCAGTCAGCTGCGCTGAACCTCGCTCAGTCGTCCCCCTTCGCCGTCGTTCTTCTGCGATGCTGGTCCATGCTGAAACCTCGAGTCGAGGCTCGCTGTTTGAAGGCAGACCCAATCGAGATATATTCAAAGCTAGATGGAGCTATTCAACTGTCGCAAAGAAGTGACTCGTGCAGACCTAAGCACTATGGGGGCTACAATGTCTACAGCCTGCAAGAGGTAACTTTCTGGAACAGATGTTGGTGCTGTCAGCGAGCTACGGTTTATGAGTTGGCGCGGTGGGGTGGATTTGGTATTCCCCGACCCCTGGGGGTGGCTGAATATGGTTTTCAGAGGAGTTGTCTGGCGCGCCGTTGGTCTAATGGTTAGGATTCATCCCTTCCAAGGATGAGACCCTTTGGCCTTTTGCTCCACTCACTGCTCTGTCCTGCTTTCGTGCACTACACGCTTACCCCTTCATCTGTCTACTTGTGTTGAGAGGATTGTGCACGCGTGTTTATACGCCATACGTCATACACAGGCAACTAGACGAATACTGATGCGATAAACTACCGAGTAGAATGAAAAGCCTCCCTGGATGCTGCAAAACGCACGTCTGCCATCGCGGTGGCAATGCGTGGGCGTCCGTGTTGGCGTCTCGATTTGTATTGCGTCACCACCGTGTTGCTCTCAGTCAGCTGCGCTGAACCTCGCTCAGTCGTCCCCCTTCGCCGTCGTTCTTCTGCGATGCTGGTCCATGCTGAAACCTCGAGTCGAGGCTCGCTGTTTGAAGGCAGACCCAATCGAGATATATTCAAAGCTAGATGGAGCTATTCAACTGTCGCAAAAGAAGTGACTCGTGCAGACCTAAGCACTATGGGGGCTACAATGTCTACAGCCTGCAAGAGGTAACTTTCTGGAACAGATGTTGGTGCTGTCAGCGAGCTACGGTTTATGAGTTGGCGCGGTGGGGTGGATTTGGTATTCCCCGACCCCTGGGGGTGGCTGAATATGGTTTTCAGAGGAGTTGTCTGGCGCGCCGTTGGTCTAATGGTTAGGATTCATCCCTTCCAAGGATGAGACCCTTTGGCCTTTTGCTCCACTCACTGCTCTGTCCTGCTTTCGTGCACTACACGCTTACCCCTTCATCTGTCTACTTGTGTTGAGAGGATTGTGCACGCGTGTTTATACGCCATACGTCATACACAGGCAACTAGACGAATACTGATGCGATAAACTACCGAGTAGAATGAAAAGCCTCCCTGGATGCTGCAAAACGCACGTCTGCCATCGCGGTGGCAATGCGTGGGCGTCCGTGTTGGCGTCTCGATTTGTATTGCGTCACCACCGTGTTGCTCTCAGTCAGCTGCGCTGAACCTCGCTCAGTCGTCCCCCTTCGCCGTCGTTCTTCTGCGATGCTGGTCCATGCTGAAACCTCGAGTCGAGGCTCGCTGTTTGAAGGCAGACCCAATCGAGATATATTCAAAGCTAGATGGAGCTATTCAACTGTCGCAAAGAAGTGACTCGTGCAGACCTAAGCACTATGGGGGCTACAATGTCTACAGCCTGCAAGAGGTAACTTTCTGGAACAGATGTTGGTGCTGTCAGCGAGCTACGGTTTATGAGTTGGCGCGGTGGGGTGGATTTGGTATTCCCCGACCCCTGGGGGTGGCTGAATATGGTTTTCAGAGGAGTTGTCTGGCGCGCCGTTGGTCTAATGGTTAGGATTCATCCCTTCCAAGGATGAGACCCTTTGGCCTTTTGCTCCACTCACTGCTCTGTCCTGCTTTCGTGCACTACACGCTTACCCCTTCATCTGTCTACTTGTGTTGAGAGGATTGTGCACGCGTGTTTATACGCCATACGTCATACACAGGCAACTAGACGAATACTGATGCGATAAACTACCGAGTAGAATGAAAAGCCTCCCTGGATGCTGCAAAACGCACGTCTGCCATCGCGGTGGCAATGCGTGGGCGTCCGTGTTGGCGTCTCGATTTGTATTGCGTCACCACCGTGTTGCTCTCAGTCAGCTGCGCTGAACCTCGCTCAGTCGTCCCCCTTCGCCGTCGTTCTTCTGCGATGCTGGTCCATGCTGAAACCTCGAGTCGAGGCTCGCTGTTTGAAGGCAGACCCAATCGAGATATATTCAAAGCTAGATGGAGCTATTCAACTGTCGCAAAAGAAGTGACTCGTGCAGACCTAAGCACTATGGGGGCTACAATGTCTACAGCCTGCAAGAGGTAACTTTCTGGAACAGATGTTGGTGCTGTCAGCGAGCTACGGTTTATGAGTTGGCGCGGTGGGGTGGATTTGGTATTCCCCGACCCCTGGGGGTGGCTGAATATGGTTTTCAGAGGAGTAGTCTGGCGCGCCGTTGGTCTAATGGTTAGGATTCATCCCTCCCACGGATGAGGTCGGGGTTCGATTCCCCGGCGGCGCACGCCTTATGCCTGTGCTCGATCGCCCACAGACAGCGGCTTGCTCGATATACGCACCTTTTGTCAAACTCGTAGACGTCATCTCCTTGGTCTTTGCGCGACCCTGCGAGTGCCTAGGAGTCTAGAGATACCCTACAACGCCCTAGCACACACCTCACGCCCAGTCAACCTCCACAACAACAGGAGATTCAAGAAGGATAGTCAACTGACACACACCCTCGGGGCTCGAGGCAAGATTTTCTTCCGCTCGTCATGTGACAATCTCGCGTCTGGGCGACTGAGAACAAGGCGGTGCTGTCCAGCACGCTGCTTAGCTCGCTGTTGTAACTGACAGCTCCCCGTCGACCTCAGCCTCTCAGCTGGCTCAACGGCGACACAGGTCAAAGTCACGCAAGATCCGGAGCCGATAGTGCGGCCGTACTCGTTTCGACTCCCTTGTCGTGTTGCAGTCATATGACACGGAGATTCGAAAAGAAGTATGCTCTGGGGTGTACGACAAGAGGTTTGTGTGTGATGGGAAACAGTGCAATCGTTACATCGAGCTCGTCAGTGACTGTGTTAATCGGTGGTGACACGGATTGATGCGATTTCGTCGCTGAAAGGTGTGTATGGAGGGGGGATGAGCGTGTGTGTGTTTGTCTAATGTGCTGGTTGCTGTGTTAGGTTGCGTGTTGTGTTTGTAGTGGTTGTGGTTGTGGTGTTTGCTGGTTTGTGTTTGCGATTCGACATATGTTAGCCTGCACCGTTGGTCTTATGGTTAGGATTCATCCCTTCCAAGGATGAGGTCGGGGTTCGATTCCCCGACGGCGCAACTTTGCCGTGCCTCCTCCTCTTCTCAAGTCCTTTCGACCCTTTGGCCTTTTGCTCCACTCACTGCTCTGTCCTGCTTTCGTGCACTACACGCTTACCCCTTCATCTGTCTACTTGTGTTGAGAGGATTGTGCACGCGTGTTTATACGCCATACGTCATACACAGGCAACTAGACGAATACTGATGCGATAAACTACCGAGTAGAATGAAAAGCCTCCCTGGATGCTGCAAAACGCACGTCTGCCATCGCGGTGGCAATGCGTGGGCGTCCGTGTTGGCGTCTCGATTTGTATTGCGTCACCACCGTGTTGCTCTCAGTCAGCTGCGCTGAACCTCGCTCAGTCGTCCCCCTTCGCCGTCGTTCTTCTGCGATGCTGGTCCATGCTGAAACCTCGAGTCGAGGCTCGCTGTTTGAAGGCAGACCCAATCGAGATATATTCAAAGCTAGATGGAGCTATTCAACTGTCGCAAAGAAGTGACTCGTGCAGACCTAAGCACTATGGGGGCTACAATGTCTACAGCCTGCAAGAGGTAACTTTCTGGAACAGATGTTGGTGCTGTCAGCGAGCTACGGTTTATGAGTTGGCGCGGTGGGGTGGTTGGTATTCCCCGACCCCTGGGGGTGGCTGAATATGGTTTTCAGAGGAGTTGTCTGGCGCGCCGTTGGTCTAATGGTTAGGATTCATCCCTTCCAAGGATGAGACCCTTTGGCCTTTTGCTCCACTCACTGCTCTGTCCTGCTTTCGTGCACTACACGCTTACCCCTTCATCTGTCTACTTGTGTTGAGAGGATTGTGCACGCGTGTTTATACGCCATACGTCATACACAGGCAACTAGACGAATACTGATGCGATAAACTACCGAGTAGAATGAAAAGCCTCCCTGGATGCTGCAAAACGCACGTCTGCCATCGCGGTGGCAATGCGTGGGCGTCCGTGTTGGCGTCTCGATTTGTATTGCGTCACCACCGTGTTGCTCTCAGTCAGCTGCGCTGAACCTCGCTCAGTCGTCCCCCTTCGCCGTCGTTCTTCTGCGATGCTGGTCCATGCTGAAACCTCGAGTCGAGGCTCGCTGTTTGAAGGCAGACCCAATCGAGATATATTCAAAGCTAGATGGAGCTATTCAACTGTCGCAAAAGTGACTCGTGCAGACCTAAGCACTATGGGGGCTACAATGTCTACAGCCTGCAAGAGGTAACTTTCTGGAACAGATGTTGGTGCTGTCAGCGAGCTACGGTTTATGAGTTGGCGCGGTGGGGTGGATTTGGTATTCCCCGACCCCTGGGGGTGGCTGAATATGGTTTTCAGAGGAGTTGTCTGGCGCGCCGTTGGTCTAATGGTTAGGATTCATCCCTTCCAAGGATGAGACCCTTTGGCCTTTTGCTCCACTCACTGCTCTGTCCTGCTTTCGTGCACTACACGCTTACCCCTTCATCTGTCTACTTGTGTTGAGAGGATTGTGCACGCGTGTTTATACGCCATACGTCATACACAGGCAACTAGACGAATACTGATGCGATAAACTACCGAGTAGAATGAAAAGCCTCCCTGGATGCTGCAAAACGCACGTCTGCCATCGCGGTGGCAATGCGTGGGCGTCCGTGTTGGCGTCTCGATTTGTATTGCGTCACCACCGTGTTGCTCTCAGTCAGCTGCGCTGAACCTCGCTCAGTCGTCCCCCTTCGCCGTCGTTCTTCTGCGATGCTGGTCCATGCTGAAACCTCGAGTCGAGGCTCGCTGTTTGAAGGCAGACCCAATCGAGATATATTCAAAGCTAGATGGAGCTATTCAACTGTCGCAAAGAAGTGACTCGTGCAGACCTAAGCACTATGGGGGCTACAATGTCTACAGCCTGCAAGAGGTAACTTTCTGGAACAGATGTTGGTGCTGTCAGCGAGCTACGGTTTATGAGTTGGCGCGGTGGGGTGGATTTGGTATTCCCCGACCCCTGGGGGTGGCTGAATATGGTTTTCAGAGGAGTTGTCTGGCGCGCCGTTGGTCTAATGGTTAGGATTCATCCTTCCAAGGATGAGACCCTTTGGCCTTTTGCTCCACTCACTGCTCTGTCCTGCTTTCGTGCACTACACGCTTACCCTTCATCTGTCTACTTGTGTTGAGAGGATTGTGCACGCGTGTTTATACGCCATACGTCATACACAGGCAACTAGACGAATACTGATGCGATAAACTACCGAGTAGAATGAAAAGCCTCCCTGGATGCTGCAAAACGCACGTCTGCCATCGCGGTGGCAATGCGTGGGCGTCCGTGTTGGCGTCTCGATTTGTATTGCGTCACCACCGTGTTGCTCTCAGTCAGCTGCGCTGAACCTCGCTCAGTCGTCCCCCTTCGCCGTCGTTCTTCTGCGATGCTGGTCCATGCTGAAACCTCGAGTCGAGGCTCGCTGTTTGAAGGCAGACCCAATCGAGATATATTCAAAGCTAGATGGAGCTATTCAACTGTCGCAAAGAAGTGACTCGTGCAGACCTAAGCACTATGGGGGCTACAATGTCTACAGCCTGCAAGAGGTAACTTTCTGGAACAGATGTTGGTGCTGTCAGCGAGCTACGGTTTATGAGTTGGCGCGGTGGGGTGGATTTGGTATTCCCCGACCCCTGGGGGTGGCTGAATATGGTTTTCAGAGGAGTTGTCTGGCGCGCCGTTGGTCTAATGGTTAGGATTCATCCCTTCCAAGGATGAGACCCTTTGGCCTTTTGCTCCACTCACTGCTCTGTCCTGCTTTCGTGCACTACACGCTTACCCCTTCATCTGTCTACTTGTGTTGAGAGGATTGTGCACGCGTGTTTATACGCCATACGTCATACACAGGCAACTAGACGAATACTGATGCGATAAACTACCGAGTAGAATGAAAAGCCTCCCTGGATGCTGCAAAACGCACGTCTGCCATCGCGGTGGCAATGCGTGGGCGTCCGTGTTGGCGTCTCGATTTGTATTGCGTCACCACCGTGTTGCTCTCAGTCAGCTGCGCTGAACCTCGCTCAGTCGTCCCCCTTCGCCGTCGTTCTTCTGCGATGCTGGTCCATGCTGAAACCTCGAGTCGAGGCTCGCTGTTTGAAGGCAGACCCAATCGAGATATATTCAAAGCTAGATGGAGCTATTCAACTGTCGCAAAGAAGTGACTCGTGCAGACCTAAGCACTATGGGGGCTACAATGTCTACAGCCTGCAAGAGGTAACTTTCTGGAACAGATGTTGGTGCTGTCAGCGAGCTACGGTTTATGAGTTGGCGCGGTGGGGTGGATTTGGTATTCCCCGACCCCTGGGGGTGGCTGAATATGGTTTTCAGAGGAGTTGTCTGGCGCGCCGTTGGTCTAATGGTTAGGATTCATCCCTTCCAAGGATGAGACCCTTTGGCCTTTTGCTCCACTCACTGCTCTGTCCTGCTTTCGTGCACTACACGCTTACCCCTTCATCTGTCTACTTGTGTTGAGAGGATTGTGCACGCGTGTTTATACGCCATACGTCATACACAGGCAACTAGACGAATACTGATGCGATAAACTACCGAGTAGAATGAAAAGCCTCCCTGGATGCTGCAAAACGCACGTCTGCCATCGCGGTGGCAATGCGTGGGCGTCCGTGTTGGCGTCTCGATTTGTATTGCGTCACCACCGTGTTGCTCTCAGTCAGCTGCGCTGAACCTCGCTCAGTCGTCCCCCTTCGCCGTCGTTCTTCTGCGATGCTGGTCCATGCTGAAACCTCGAGTCGAGGCTCGCTGTTTGAAGGCAGACCCAATCGAGATATATTCAAAGCTAGATGGAGCTATTCAACTGTCGCAAAAGAAGTGACTCGTGCAGACCTAAGCACTATGGGGGCTACAATGTCTACAGCCTGCAAGAGGTAACTTTCTGGAACAGATGTTGGTGCTGTCAGCGAGCTACGGTTTATGAGTTGGCGCGGTGGGGTGGATTTGGTATTCCCCGACCCCTGGGGGTGGCTGAATATGGTTTTCAGAGGAGTTGTCTGGCGCGCCGTTGGTCTAATGGTTAGGATTCATCCCTTCCAAGGATGAGACCCTTTGGCCTTTTGCTCCACTCACTGCTCTGTCCTGCTTTCGTGCACTACACGCTTACCCCTTCATCTGTCTACTTGTGTTGAGAGGATTGTGCACGCGTGTTTATACGCCATACGTCATACACAGGCAACTAGACGAATACTGATGCGATAAACTACCGAGTAGAATGAAAAGCCTCCCTGGATGCTGCAAAACGCACGTCTGCCATCGCGGTGGCAATGCGTGGGCGTCCGTGTTGGCGTCTCGATTTGTATTGCGTCACCACCGTGTTGCTCTCAGTCAGCTGCGCTGAACCTCGCTCAGTCGTCCCCCTTCGCCGTCGTTCTTCTGCGATGCTGGTCCATGCTGAAACCTCGAGTCGAGGCTCGCTGTTTGAAGGCAGACCCAATCGAGATATATTCAAAGCTAGATGGAGCTATTCAACTGTCGCAAAGAAGTGACTCGTGCAGACCTAAGCACTATGGGGGGCTACAATGTCTACAGCCTGCAAGAGGTAACTTTCTGGAACAGATGTTGGTGCTGTCAGCGAGCTACGGTTTATGAGTTGGCGCGGTGGGGTGGATTTGGTATTCCCCGACCCCTGGGGGTGGCTGAATATGGTTTTCAGAGGAGTTGTCTGGCGCGCCGTTGGTCTAATGGTTAGGATTCATCCCTTCCAAGGATGAGGTCGGGGTTCGATTCCCCGGCGGCGCACGCCTTATGCCTGTGCTCGATCGCCCACAGACAGCGGCTTGCTCGATATACGCACCTTTTGTCAAACTCGTAGACGTCATCTCCTTGGTCTTTGCGCGACCCTGCGAGTGCCTAGGAGTCTAGAGATACCCTACAACGCCCTAGCACACACCTCACGCCCAGTCAACCTCCACAACAACAGGAGATTCAAGAAGGATAGTCAACTGACACACACCCTCGGGGCTCGAGGCAAGATTTCTTCCGCTCGTCATGTGACAATCTCGCGTCTGGGCGACTGAGAACAAGGCGGTGCTGTCCAGCACGCTGCTTAGCTCGCTGTTGTAACTGACAGCTCCCCGTCGACCTCAGCCTCTCAGCTGGCTCAACGGCGACACAGGTCAAAGTCACGCAAGATCCGGAGCCGATAGTGCGGCCGTACTCGTTTCGACTCCCTTGTCGTGTTGTGGTCATATGACACGGAGATTCGAAAAGAAGTATGCTTTGGGGTGTACGACAAGAGGTTTGTGTGTGATGGGAAACAGTGCAATCGTTACATCGAGCTCGTCAGTGACTGTGTTAATCGGTGGTGACACGGATTGATGCGATTTCGTCGCTGAAAGGTGTGTATGGAGGGGGATGAGCGTGTGTGTGTTTGTCTAATGTGCTGGTTGCTGTGTTAGGTTGCGTGTTGTGTTTGTAGTGGTTGTGGTTGTGGTGTTTGCTGGTTTGTGTTTGCGATTCGACATATGTTAGCCTGCACCGTTGGTCTAATGGTTAGGATTCATCCCTTCCAAGGATGAGGTCGGGGTTCGATTCCCCGACGGCGCATCTTTGCCGTGCCTCCTCCTCTTCTCAAGTCCTTTCGACCCTTTGGCCTTTTGCTCCACTCACTGCTCTGTCCTGCTTTCGTGCACTACACGCTTACCCCTTCATCTGTCTACTTGTGTTGAGAGGATTGTGCACGCGTGTTTATACGCCATACGTCATACACAGGCAACTAGACGAATACTGATGCGATAAACTACCGAGTAGAATGAAAAGCCTCCCTGGATGCTGCAAAACGCACGTCTGCCATCGCGGTGGCAATGCGTGGGCGTCCGTGTTGGCGTCTCGATTTGTATTGCGTCACCACCGTGTTGCTCTCAGTCAGCTGCGCTGAACCTCGCTCAGTCGTCCCCCTTCGCCGTCGTTCTTCTGCGATGCTGGTCCATGCTGAAACCTCGAGTCGAGGCTCGCTGTTTGAAGGCAGACCCAATCGAGATATATTCAAAGCTAGATGGAGCTATTCAACTGTCGCAAAGAAGTGACTCGTGCAGACCTAAGCACTATGGGGGGCTACAATGTCTACAGCCTGCAAGAGGTAACTTTCTGGAACAGATGTTGGTGCTGTCAGCGAGCTACGGTTTATGAGTTGGCGCGGTGGGGTGGATTTGGTATTCCCCGACCCCTGGGGGTGGCTGAATATGGTTTTCAGAGGAGTTGTCTGGCGCGCCGTTGGTCTAATGGTTAGGATTCATCCTTCCAAGGATGAGACCCTTTGGCCTTTTGCTCCACTCACTGCTCTGTCCTGCTTTCGTGCACTACACGCTTACCCCTTCATCTGTCTACTTGTGTTGAGAGGATTGTGCACGCGTGTTTATACGCCATACGTCATACACAGGCAACTAGACGAATACTGATGCGATAAACTACCGAGTAGAATGAAAAGCCTCCCTGGATGCTGCAAAACGCACGTCTGCCATCGCGGTGGCAATGCGTGGGCGTCCGTGTTGGCGTCTCGATTTGTATTGCGTCACCACCGTGTTGCTCTCAGTCAGCTGCGCTGAACCTCGCTCAGTCGTCCCCCTTCGCCGTCGTTCTTCTGCGATGCTGGTCCATGCTGAAACCTCGAGTCGAGGCTCGCTGTTTGAAGGCAGACCCAATCGAGATATATTCAAAGCTAGATGGAGCTATTCAACTGTCGCAAAGAAGTGACTCGTGCAGACCTAAGCACTATGGGGGCTACAATGTCTACAGCCTGCAAGAGGTAACTTTCTGGAACAGATGTTGGTGCTGTCAGCGAGCTACGGTTTATGAGTTGGCGCGGTGGGGTGGATTTGGTATTCCCCGACCCCTGGGGGTGGCTGAATATGGTTTTCAGAGGAGTTGTCTGGCGCGCCGTTGGTCTAATGGTTAGGATTCATCCCTTCCAAGGATGAGGTCGGGGTTCGATTCCCCGGCGGCGCACGCCTTATGCCTGTGCTCGATCGCCCACAGACAGCGGCTTGCTCGATATACGCACCTTTGTCAAACTCGTAGACGTCATCTCCTTGGTCTTTGCGCGACCCTGCGAGTGCCTAGGAGTCTAGAGATACCCTACAACGCCCTAGCACACACCTCGCCCAGTCAACCTCCACAACAACAGGAGATTCAAGAAGATAGTCAACTGACACACCCTCGGGGCTCGAGGCAAGATTTCTTCCGCTCGTCATGTGACAATCTCGCGTCTGGGCGACTGAGAACAAGGCGGTGCTGTCCAGCACGCTGCTTAGCTCGCTGTTGTAACTGACAGCTCCCCGTCGACCTCAGCCTCTCAGCTGGCTCAACGGCGACACAGGTCAAAGTCACGCAAGATCCGGAGCCGATAGTGCGGCCGTACTGTTTCGACTCCCTTGTCGTGTTGCAGTCATATGACACGGAGATTCGAAAGAAGTATGCTCTGGGGTGTACGACAAGAGGTTTGTGTGATGGGAAACAGTGCAATCGTTACATCGAGCTCGTCAGTGACTGTGTTAATCGGTGGTGACACGGATTGATGCGATTTCGTCGCTGAAAGGTGTGTATGGAGGGGGGATGAGCGTGTGTGTGTGTCTAATGTGCTGGTTGCTGTGTTAGGTTGCGTGTTGTGTTTGTAGTGGTTGTGGTTGTGGTGTTTGCTGGTTTGTGTTTGCGATTCGACATATGTTAGCCTGCACCGTTGGTCTAATGGTTAGGATTCATCCCTTCCAAGGATGAGGTCGGGGTTCGATTCCCCGACGGCGCATCTTTGCCGTGCCTCCTCCTCTTCTCAAGTCCTTTCGACCCTTTGGCCTTTTGCTCCACTCACTGCTCTGTCCTGCTTTCGTGCACTACACGCTTACCCCTTCATCTGTCTACTTGTGTTGAGAGGATTGTGCACGCGTGTTTATACGCCATACGTCATACACAGGCAACTAGACGAATACTGATGCGATAAACTACCGAGTAGAATGAAAAGCCTCCCTGGATGCTGCAAAACGCACGTCTGCCATCGCGGTGGCAATGCGTGGGCGTCCGTGTTGGCGTCTCGATTTGTATTGCGTCACCACCGTGTTGCTCTCAGTCAGCTGCGCTGAACCTCGCTCAGTCGTCCCCCTTCGCCGTCGTTCTTCTGCGATGCTGGTCCATGCTGAAACCTCGAGTCGAGGCTCGCTGTTTGAAGGCAGACCCAATCGAGATATATTCAAAGCTAGATGGAGCTATTCAACTGTCGCAAAAAGTGACTCGTGCAGACCTAAGCACTATGGGGGCTACAATGTCTACAGCCTGCAAGAGGTAACTTTCTGGAACAGATGTTGGTGCTGTCAGCGAGCTACGGTTTATGAGTTGGCGCGGTGGGGTGGATTTGGTATTCCCCGACCCCTGGGGGTGGCTGAATATGGTTTTCAGAGGAGTAGTCTGGCGCGCCGTTGGTCTAATGGTTAGGATTCATCCCTCCAAGGATGAGGTCGGGGTTCGATTCCCCGGCGGCGCACGCCTTATGCCTGTGCTCGATCGCCCACAGACAGCGGCTTGCTCGATATACGCACCTTTTGTCAAACTCGTAGACGTCATCTCCTTGGTCTTTGCGCGACCCTGCGAGTGCCTAGAGTCTAGAGATACCCTACAACGCCCTAGCACACACCTCACGCCCAGTCAACCTCCACAACAACAGGAGATTCAAGAAGGATAGTCAACTGACACACACCCTCGGGGCTCGAGGCAAGATTTCTTCCGCTCGTCATGTGACAATCTCGCGTCTGGGCGACTGAGAACAAGGCGGTGCTGTCCAGCACGCTGCTTAGCTCGCTGTTGTAACTGACAGCTCCCCGTCGACCTCAGCCTCTCAGCTGGCTCAACGGCGACACAGGTCAAAGTCACGCAAGATCCGGAGCCGATAGTGCGGCCGTACTCGTTTCGACTCCCTTGTCGTGTTGTGGTCATATGACACGGAGATTCGAAAGAAGTATGCTTTGGGGTGTACGACAAGAGGTTTGTGTGTGATGGGAAACAGTGCAATCGTTACATCGAGCTCGTCAGTGACTGTGTTAATCGGTGGTGACACGGATTGATGCGATTTCGTCGCTGAAAGGTGTGTATGGAGGGGGGATGAGCGTGTGTGTGTTTGTCTAATGTGCTGGTTGCTGTGTTAGGTTGCGTGTTGTGTTTGTAGTGGTTGTGGTTGTGGTGTTTGCTGGTTTGTGTTTGCGATTCGACATATGTTAGCCTGCACCGTTGGTCTAATGGTTAGGATTCATCCCTTCCAAGGATGAGGTCGGGGTTCGATTCCCCGACGGCGCATCTTTGCCGTGCCTCCTCCTCTTCTCAAGTCCTTTCGACCCTTTGGCCTTTTGCTCCACTCACTGCTCTGTCCTGCTTTCGTGCACTACACGCTTACCCCTTCATCTGTCTACTTGTGTTGAGAGGATTGTGCACGCGTGTTTATACGCCATACGTCATACACAGGCAACTAGACGAATACTGATGCGATAAACTACCGAGTAGAATGAAAAGCCTCCCTGGATGCTGCAAAACGCACGTCTGCCATCGCGGTGGCAATGCGTGGGCGTCCGTGTTGGCGTCTCGATTTGTATTGCGTCACCACCGTGTTGCTCTCAGTCAGCTGCGCTGAACCTCGCTCAGTCGTCCCCCTTCGCCGTCGTTCTTCTGCGATGCTGGTCCATGCTGAAACCTCGAGTCGAGGCTCGCTGTTTGAAGGCAGACCCAATCGAGATATATTCAAAGCTAGATGGAGCTATTCAACTGTCGCAAAGAAGTGACTCGTGCAGACCTAAGCACTATGGGGGCTACAATGTCTACAGCCTGCAAGAGGTAACTTTCTGGAACAGATGTTGGTGCTGTCAGCGAGCTACGGTTTATGAGTTGGCGCGGTGGGGTGGATTTGGTATTCCCGACCCCTGGGGGTGGCTGAATATGGTTTTCAGAGGAGTTGTCTGGCGCGCCGTTGGTCTAATGGTTAGGATTCATCCCTCCCACGGATGAGGTCGGGGTTTGATTTCCCGGCGGCGCACGCCTTATGCCTGTGCTCGATCGCCCACAGACAGCGGCTTGCTCGATATACGCACCTTTTGTCAAACTCGTAGACGTCATCTCCTTGGTCTTTGCGCGACCCTGCGAGTGCCTAGGAGTCTAGAGATACCCTACAACGCCCTAGCACACACCTCACGCCCAGTCAACCTCCACAACAACAGGAGATTCAAGAAGGATAGTCAACTGACACACACCCTCGGGGCTCGAGGCAAGATTTCTTCCGCTCGTCATGTGACAATCTCGCGTCTGGGCGACTGAGAACAAGGCGGTGCTGTCCAGCACGCTGCTTAGCTCGCTGTTGTAACTGACAGCTCCCCGTCGACCTCAGCCTCTCAGCTGGCTCAACGGCGACACAGGTCAAAGTCACGCAAGATCCGGGCCGATAGTGCGGCCGTACTCGTTTCGACTCCCTTGTCGTGTTGTGGTCATATGACACGGAGATTCGAAGAAGTATGCTCTGGGGTGTACGACAAGAGGTTTGTGTGTGATGGGAAACAGTGCAATCGTTACATCGAGCTCGTCAGTGACTGTGTTAATCGGTGGTGACACGGATTGATGCGATTTCGTCGCTGAAAGGTGTGTATGGAGGGGGGATGAGCGTGTGTGTTTGTCTAATGTGCTGGTTGCTGTGTTAGGTTGCGTGTTGTGTTTGTAGTGGTTGTGGTTGTGGTGTTTGCTGGTTTGTGTTTGCGATTCGACATATGTTAGCCTGCACCGTTGGTCTAATGGTTAGGATTCATCCCTTCCAAGGATGAGGTCGGGGTTCGATTCCCCGACGGCGCATCTTTGCCGTGCCTCCTCCTCTTCTCAAGTCCTTTCGACCCTTTGGCCTTTTGCTCCACTCACTGCTCTGTCCTGCTTTCGTGCACTACACGCTTACCCCTTCATCTGTCTACTTGTGTTGAGAGGATTGTGCACGCGTGTTTATACGCCATACGTCATACACAGGCAACTAGACGAATACTGATGCGATAAACTACCGAGTAGAATGAAAAGCCTCCCTGGATGCTGCAAAACGCACGTCTGCCATCGCGGTGGCAATGCGTGGGCGTCCGTGTTGGCGTCTCGATTTGTATTGCGTCACCACCGTGTTGCTCTCAGTCAGCTGCGCTGAACCTCGCTCAGTCGTCCCCCTTCGCCGTCGTTCTTCTGCGATGCTGGTCCATGCTGAAACCTCGAGTCGAGGCTCGCTGTTTGAAGGCAGACCCAATCGAGATATATTCAAAGCTAGATGGAGCTATTCAACTGTCGCAAAAGAAGTGACTCGTGCAGACCTAAGCACTATGGGGGCTACAATGTCTACAGCCTGCAAGAGGTAACTTTCTGGAACAGATGTTGGTGCTGTCAGCGAGCTACGGTTTATGAGTTGGCGCGGTGGGGTGGATTTGGTATTCCCCGACCCCTGGGGGTGGCTGAATATGGTTTTCAGAGGAGTTGTCTGGCGCGCCGTTGGTCTAATGGTTAGGATTCATCCCTTCCAAGGATGAGACCCTTTGGCCTTTTGCTCCACTCACTGCTCTGTCCTGCTTTCGTGCACTACACGCTTACCCCTTCATCTGTCTACTTGTGTTGAGAGGATTGTGCACGCGTGTTTATACGCCATACGTCATACACAGGCAACTAGACGAATACTGATGCGATAAACTACCGAGTAGAATGAAAAGCCTCCCTGGATGCTGCAAAACGCACGTCTGCCATCGCGGTGGCAATGCGTGGGCGTCCGTGTTGGCGTCTCGATTTGTATTGCGTCACCACCGTGTTGCTCTCAGTCAGCTGCGCTGAACCTCGCTCAGTCGTCCCCCTTCGCCGTCGTTCTTCTGCGATGCTGGTCCATGCTGAAACCTCGAGTCGAGGCTCGCTGTTTGAAGGCAGACCCAATCGAGATATATTCAAAGCTAGATGGAGCTATTCAACTGTCGCAAAGAAGTGACTCGTGCAGACCTAAGCACTATGGGGGCTACAATGTCTACAGCCTGCAAGAGGTAACTTTCTGGAACAGATGTTGGTGCTGTCAGCGAGCTACGGTTTATGAGTTGGCGCGGTGGGGTGGATTTGGTATTCCCCGACCCCTGGGGGTGGCTGAATATGGTTTTCAGAGGAGTTGTCTGGCGCGCCGTTGGTCTAATGGTTAGGATTCATCCCTTCCAAGGATGAGACCCTTTGGCCTTTTGCTCCACTCACTGCTCTGTCCTGCTTTCGTGCACTACACGCTTACCCCTTCATCTGTCTACTTGTGTTGAGAGGATTGTGCACGCGTGTTTATACGCCATACGTCATACACAGGCAACTAGACGAATACTGATGCGATAAACTACCGAGTAGAATGAAAAGCCTCCCTGGATGCTGCAAAACGCACGTCTGCCATCGCGGTGGCAATGCGTGGGCGTCCGTGTTGGCGTCTCGATTTGTATTGCGTCACCACCGTGTTGCTCTCAGTCAGCTGCGCTGAACCTCGCTCAGTCGTCCCCCTTCGCCGTCGTTCTTCTGCGATGCTGGTCCATGCTGAAACCTCGAGTCGAGGCTCGCTGTTTGAAGGCAGACCCAATCGAGATATATTCAAAGCTAGATGGAGCTATTCAACTGTCGCAAAAGAAGTGACTCGTGCAGACCTAAGCACTATGGGGGCTACAATGTCTACAGCCTGCAAGAGGTAACTTTCTGGAACAGATGTTGGTGCTGTCAGCGAGCTACGGTTTATGAGTTGGCGCGGTGGGGTGGATTTGGTATTCCCCGACCCCTGGGGGTGGCTGAATATGGTTTTCAGAGGAGTTGTCTGGCGCGCCGTTGGTCTAATGGTTAGGATTCATCCCTTCCAAGGATGAGACCCTTTGGCCTTTTGCTCCACTCACTGCTCTGTCCTGCTTTCGTGCACTACACGCTTACCCCTTCATCTGTCTACTTGTGTTGAGAGGATTGTGCACGCGTGTTTATACGCCATACGTCATACACAGGCAACTAGACGAATACTGATGCGATAAACTACCGAGTAGAATGAAAAGCCTCCCTGGATGCTGCAAAACGCACGTCTGCCATCGCGGTGGCAATGCGTGGGCGTCCGTGTTGGCGTCTCGATTTGTATTGCGTCACCACCGTGTTGCTCTCAGTCAGCTGCGCTGAACCTCGCTCAGTCGTCCCCCTTCGCCGTCGTTCTTCTGCGATGCTGGTCCATGCTGAAACCTCGAGTCGAGGCTCGCTGTTTGAAGGCAGACCCAATCGAGATATATTCAAAGCTAGATGGAGCTATTCAACTGTCGCAAAAAGTGACTCGTGCAGACCTAAGCACTATGGGGGCTACAATGTCTACAGCCTGCAAGAGGTAACTTTCTGGAACAGATGTTGGTGCTGTCAGCGAGCTACGGTTTATGAGTTGGCGCGGTGGGGTGGATTTGGTATTCCCCGACCCCTGGGGGTGGCTGAATATGGTTTTCAGAGGAGTTGTCTGGCGCGCCGTTGGTCTAATGGTTAGGATTCATCCCTTCCAGGATGAGGTCCAAGGATGAGACCCTTTGGCCTTTTGCTCCACTCACTGCTCTGTCCTGCTTTCGTGCACTACACGCTTACCCCTTCATCTGTCTACTTGTGTTGAGAGGATTGTGCACGCGTGTTTATACGCCATACGTCATACACAGGCAACTAGACGAATACTGATGCGATAAACTACCGAGTAGAATGAAAAGCCTCCCTGGATGCTGCAAAACGCACGTCTGCCATCGCGGTGGCAATGCGTGGGCGTCCGTGTTGGCGTCTCGATTTGTATTGCGTCACCACCGTGTTGCTCTCAGTCAGCTGCGCTGAACCTCGCTCAGTCGTCCCCCTTCGCCGTCGTTCTTCTGCGATGCTGGTCCATGCTGAAACCTCGAGTCGAGGCTCGCTGTTTGAAGGCAGACCCAATCGAGATATATTCAAAGCTAGATGGAGCTATTCAACTGTCGCAAAGAAGTGACTCGTGCAGACCTAAGCACTATGGGGGCTACAATGTCTACAGCCTGCAAGAGGTAACTTTCTGGAACAGATGTTGGTGCTGTCAGCGAGCTACGGTTTATGAGTTGGCGCGGTGGGGTGGATTTGGTATTCCCCGACCCCTGGGGGTGGCTGAATATGGTTTTCAGAGGAGTTGTCTGGCGCGCCGTTGGTCTAATGGTTAGGATTCATCCCTTCCAAGGATGAGACCCTTTGGCCTTTTGCTCCACTCACTGCTCTGTCCTGCTTTCGTGCACTACACGCTTACCCCTTCATCTGTCTACTTGTGTTGAGAGGATTGTGCACGCGTGTTTATACGCCATACGTCATACACAGGCAACTAGACGAATACTGATGCGATAAACTACCGAGTAGAATGAAAAGCCTCCCTGGATGCTGCAAAACGCACGTCTGCCATCGCGGTGGCAATGCGTGGGCGTCCGTGTTGGCGTCTCGATTTGTATTGCGTCACCACCGTGTTGCTCTCAGTCAGCTGCGCTGAACCTCGCTCAGTCGTCCCCCTTCGCCGTCGTTCTTCTGCGATGCTGGTCCATGCTGAAACCTCGAGTCGAGGCTCGCTGTTTGAAGGCAGACCCAATCGAGATATATTCAAAGCTAGATGGAGCTATTCAACTGTCGCAAAAGAAGTGACTCGTGCAGACCTAAGCACTATGGGGGCTACAATGTCTACAGCCTGCAAGAGGTAACTTTCTGGAACAGATGTTGGTGCTGTCAGCGAGCTACGGTTTATGAGTTGGCGCGGTGGGGTGGATTTGGTATTCCCCGACCCCTGGGGGTGGCTGAATATGGTTTTCAGAGGAGTTGTCTGGCGCGCCGTTGGTCTAATGGTTAGGATTCATCCCTTCCAAGGATGAGACCCTTTGGCCTTTTGCTCCACTCACTGCTCTGTCCTGCTTTCGTGCACTACACGCTTACCCCTTCATCTGTCTACTTGTGTTGAGAGGATTGTGCACGCGTGTTTATACGCCATACGTCATACACAGGCAACTAGACGAATACTGATGCGATAAACTACCGAGTAGAATGAAAAGCCTCCCTGGATGCTGCAAAACGCACGTCTGCCATCGCGGTGGCAATGCGTGGGCGTCCGTGTTGGCGTCTCGATTTGTATTGCGTCACCACCGTGTTGCTCTCAGTCAGCTGCGCTGAACCTCGCTCAGTCGTCCCCCTTCGCCGTCGTTCTTCTGCGATGCTGGTCCATGCTGAAACCTCGAGTCGAGGCTCGCTGTTTGAAGGCAGACCCAATCGAGATATATTCAAAGCTAGATGGAGCTATTCAACTGTCGCAAAGAAGTGACTCGTGCAGACCTAAGCACTATGGGGGCTACAATGTCTACAGCCTGCAAGAGGTAACTTTCTGGAACAGATGTTGGTGCTGTCAGCGAGCTACGGTTTATGAGTTGGCGCGGTGGGGTGGATTTGGTATTCCCCGACCCCTGGGGGTGGCTGAATATGGTTTTCAGAGGAGTTGTCTGGCGCGCCGTTGGTCTAATGGTTAGGATTCATCCTTCCAAGGATGAGACCCTTTGGCCTTTTGCTCCACTCACTGCTCTGTCCTGCTTTCGTGCACTACACGCTTACCCCTTCATCTGTCTACTTGTGTTGAGAGGATTGTGCACGCGTGTTTATACGCCATACGTCATACACAGGCAACTAGACGAATACTGATGCGATAAACTACCGAGTAGAATGAAAAGCCTCCCTGGATGCTGCAAAACGCACGTCTGCCATCGCGGTGGCAATGCGTGGGCGTCCGTGTTGGCGTCTCGATTTGTATTGCGTCACCACCGTGTTGCTCTCAGTCAGCTGCGCTGAACCTCGCTCAGTCGTCCCCCTTCGCCGTCGTTCTTCTGCGATGCTGGTCCATGCTGAAACCTCGAGTCGAGGCTCGCTGTTTGAAGGCAGACCCAATCGAGATATATTCAAAGCTAGATGGAGCTATTCAACTGTCGCAAAGAAGTGACTCGTGCAGACCTAAGCACTATGGGGGCTACAATGTCTACAGCCTGCAAGAGGTAACTTTCTGGAACAGATGTTGGTGCTGTCAGCGAGCTACGGTTTATGAGTTGGCGCGGTGGGGTGGATTTGGTATTCCCCGACCCCTGGGGGTGGCTGAATATGGTTTTCAGAGGAGTTGTCTGGCGCGCCGTTGGTCTAATGGTTAGGATTCATCCCTTCCACGGATGAGGTCGGGGTTCGATTCCCGGCGGCGCACGCCTTATGCCTGTGCTCGATCGCCCACAGACAGCGGCTTGCTCGATATACGCACCTTTTGTCAAACTCGTAGACGTCATCTCCTTGGTCTTTGCGCGACCCTGCGAGTGCCTAGGAGTCTAGAGATACCCTACAACGCCCTAGCACACACCTCACGCCCAGTCAACCTCCACAACAACAGGAGATTCAAGAAGGATAGTCAACTGACACACACCCTCGGGGCTCGAGGCAAGATTTCTTCCGCTCGTCATGTGACAATCTCGCGTCTGGGCGACTGAGAACAAGGCGGTGCTGTCCAGCACGCTGCTTAGCTCGCTGTTGTAACTGACAGCTCCCCGTCGACCTCAGCCTCTCAGCTGGCTCAACGGCGACACAGGTCAAAGTCACGCAAGATTCGGAGCCGATAGTGCGGCCGTACTCGTTTCGACTCCCTTGTCGTGTTGTGGTCATATGACACGGAGATTCGAAAAGAAGTATGCTTTGGGGTGTACGACAAGAGGTTTGTGTGTGATGGGAAACAGTGCAATCGTTACATCGAGCTCGTCAGTGACTGTGTTAATCGGTGGTGACACGGATTGATGCGATTTCGTCGCTGAAAGGTGTGTATGGAGGGGGATGAGCGTGTGTGTGTTTGTCTAATGTGCTGGTTGCTGTGTTAGGTTGCGTGTTGTGTTTGTAGTGGTTGTGGTTGTGGTGTTTGCTGGTTTGTGTTTGCGATTCGACATATGTTAGCCTGCACCGTTGGTCTAATGGTTAGGATTCATCCCTTCCAGGATGAGGTCGGGGTTCGATTCCCCGACGGCGCATCTTTGCCGTGCCTCCTCCTCTTCTCAAGTCCTTTCGACCCTTTGGCCTTTTGCTCCACTCACTGCTCTGTCCTGCTTTCGTGCACTACACGCTTACCTTCATCTGTCTACTTGTGTTGAGAGGATTGTGCACGCGTGTTTATACGCCATACGTCATACACAGGCAACTAGACGAATACTGATGCGATAAACTACCGAGTAGAATGAAAAGCCTCCCTGGATGCTGCAAAACGCACGTCTGCCATCGCGGTGGCAATGCGTGGGCGTCCGTGTTGGCGTCTCGATTTGTATTGCGTCACCACCGTGTTGCTCTCAGTCAGCTGCGCTGAACCTCGCTCAGTCGTCCCCCTTCGCCGTCGTTCTTCTGCGATGCTGGTCCATGCTGAAACCTCGAGTCGAGGCTCGCTGTTTGAAGGCAGACCCAATCGAGATATATTCAAAGCTAGATGGAGCTATTCAACTGTCGCAAAGAAGTGACTCGTGCAGACCTAAGCACTATGGGGGCTACAATGTCTACAGCCTGCAAGAGGTAACTTTCTGGAACAGATGTTGGTGCTGTCAGCGAGCTACGGTTTATGAGTTGGCGCGGTGGGGTGGATTTGGTATTCCCCGACCCCTGGGGGTGGCTGAATATGGTTTTCAGAGGAGTTGTCTGGCGCGCCGTTGGTCTAATGGTTAGGATTCATCCCTTCCAAGGATGAGACCCTTTGGCCTTTTGCTCCACTCACTGCTCTGTCCTGCTTTCGTGCACTACACGCTTACCCCTTCATCTGTCTACTTGTGTTGAGAGGATTGTGCACGCGTGTTTATACGCCATACGTCATACACAGGCAACTAGACGAATACTGATGCGATAAACTACCGAGTAGAATGAAAAGCCTCCCTGGATGCTGCAAAACGCACGTCTGCCATCGCGGTGGCAATGCGTGGGCGTCCGTGTTGGCGTCTCGATTTGTATTGCGTCACCACCGTGTTGCTCTCAGTCAGCTGCGCTGAACCTCGCTCAGTCGTCCCCCTTCGCCGTCGTTCTTCTGCGATGCTGGTCCATGCTGAAACCTCGAGTCGAGGCTCGCTGTTTGAAGGCAGACCCAATCGAGATATATTCAAAGCTAGATGGAGCTATTCAACTGTCGCAAAAAGTGACTCGTGCAGACCTAAGCACTATGGGGGCTACAATGTCTACAGCCTGCAAGAGGTAACTTTCTGGAACAGATGTTGGTGCTGTCAGCGAGCTACGGTTTATGAGTTGGCGCGGTGGGGTGGATTTGGTATTCCCCGACCCCTGGGGGTGGCTGAATATGGTTTTCAGAGGAGTTGTCTGGCGCGCCGTTGGTCTAATGGTTAGGATTCATCCCTTCCAAGGATGAGACCCTTTGGCCTTTTGCTCCACTCACTGCTCTGTCCTGCTTTCGTGCACTACACGCTTACCCCTTCATCTGTCTACTTGTGTTGAGAGGATTGTGCACGCGTGTTTATACGCCATACGTCATACACAGGCAACTAGACGAATACTGATGCGATAAACTACCGAGTAGAATGAAAAGCCTCCCTGGATGCTGCAAAACGCACGTCTGCCATCGCGGTGGCAATGCGTGGGCGTCCGTGTTGGCGTCTCGATTTGTATTGCGTCACCACCGTGTTGCTCTCAGTCAGCTGCGCTGAACCTCGCTCAGTCGTCCCCCTTCGCCGTCGTTCTTCTGCGATGCTGGTCCATGCTGAAACCTCGAGTCGAGGCTCGCTGTTTGAAGGCAGACCCAATCGAGATATATTCAAAGCTAGATGGAGCTATTCAACTGTCGCAAAGAAGTGACTCGTGCAGACCTAAGCACTATGGGGGCTACAATGTCTACAGCCTGCAAGAGGTAACTTTCTGGAACAGATGTTGGTGCTGTCAGCGAGCTACGGTTTATGAGTTGGCGCGGTGGGGTGGATTTGGTATTCCCCGACCCCTGGGGGTGGCTGAATATGGTTTTCAGAGGAGTTGTCTGGCGCGCCGTTGGTCTAATGGTTAGGATTCATCCCTTCCAAGGATGAGACCCTTTGGCCTTTTGCTCCACTCACTGCTCTGTCCTGCTTTCGTGCACTACACGCTTACCCCTTCATCTGTCTACTTGTGTTGAGAGGATTGTGCACGCGTGTTTATACGCCATACGTCATACACAGGCAACTAGACGAATACTGATGCGATAAACTACCGAGTAGAATGAAAAGCCTCCCTGGATGCTGCAAAACGCACGTCTGCCATCGCGGTGGCAATGCGTGGGCGTCCGTGTTGGCGTCTCGATTTGTATTGCGTCACCACCGTGTTGCTCTCAGTCAGCTGCGCTGAACCTCGCTCAGTCGTCCCCCTTCGCCGTCGTTCTTCTGCGATGCTGGTCCATGCTGAAACCTCGAGTCGAGGCTCGCTGTTTGAAGGCAGACCCAATCGAGATATATTCAAAGCTAGATGGAGCTATTCAACTGTCGCAAAGAAGTGACTCGTGCAGACCTAAGCACTATGGGGGCTACAATGTCTACAGCCTGCAAGAGGTAACTTTCTGGAACAGATGTTGGTGCTGTCAGCGAGCTACGGTTTATGAGTTGGCGCGGTGGGGTGGATTTGGTATTCCCCGACCCCTGGGGGTGGCTGAATATGGTTTTCAGAGGAGTTGTCTGGCGCGCCGTTGGTCTAATGGTTAGGATTCATCCCTTCCAAGGATGAGACCCTTTGGCCTTTTGCTCCACTCACTGCTCTGTCCTGCTTTCGTGCACTACACGCTTACCCCTTCATCTGTCTACTTGTGTTGAGAGGATTGTGCACGCGTGTTTATACGCCATACGTCATACACAGGCAACTAGACGAATACTGATGCGATAAACTACCGAGTAGAATGAAAAGCCTCCCTGGATGCTGCAAAACGCACGTCTGCCATCGCGGTGGCAATGCGTGGGCGTCCGTGTTGGCGTCTCGATTTGTATTGCGTCACCACCGTGTTGCTCTCAGTCAGCTGCGCTGAACCTCGCTCAGTCGTCCCCCTTCGCCGTCGTTCTTCTGCGATGCTGGTCCATGCTGAAACCTCGAGTCGAGGCTCGCTGTTTGAAGGCAGACCCAATCGAGATATATTCAAAGCTAGATGGAGCTATTCAACTGTCGCAAAGAAGTGACTCGTGCAGACCTAAGCACTATGGGGGCTACAATGTCTACAGCCTGCAAGAGGTAACTTTCTGGAACAGATGTTGGTGCTGTCAGCGAGCTACGGTTTATGAGTTGGCGCGGTGGGGTGGATTTGGTATTCCCCGACCCCTGGGGGTGGCTGAATATGGTTTTCAGAGGAGTTGTCTGGCGCGCCGTTGGTCTAATGGTTAGGATTCATCCCTTCCAAGGATGAGACCCTTTGGCCTTTTGCTCCACTCACTGCTCTGTCCTGCTTTCGTGCACTACACGCTTACCCCTTCATCTGTCTACTTGTGTTGAGAGGATTGTGCACGCGTGTTTATACGCCATACGTCATACACAGGCAACTAGACGAATACTGATGCGATAAACTACCGAGTAGAATGAAAAGCCTCCCTGGATGCTGCAAAACGCACGTCTGCCATCGCGGTGGCAATGCGTGGGCGTCCGTGTTGGCGTCTCGATTTGTATTGCGTCACCACCGTGTTGCTCTCAGTCAGCTGCGCTGAACCTCGCTCAGTCGTCCCCCTTCGCCGTCGTTCTTCTGCGATGCTGGTCCATGCTGAAACCTCGAGTCGAGGCTCGCTGTTTGAAGGCAGACCCAATCGAGATATATTCAAAGCTAGATGGAGCTATTCAACTGTCGCAAAGAAGTGACTCGTGCAGACCTAAGCACTATGGGGGCTACAATGTCTACAGCCTGCAAGAGGTAACTTTCTGGAACAGATGTTGGTGCTGTCAGCGAGCTACGGTTTATGAGTTGGCGCGGTGGGGTGGATTTGGTATTCCCCGACCCCTGGGGGTGGCTGAATATGGTTTTCAGAGGAGTTGTCTGGCGCGCCGTTGGTCTAATGGTTAGGATTCATCCCTTCCAAGGATGAGACCCTTTGGCCTTTTGCTCCACTCACTGCTCTGTCCTGCTTTCGTGCACTACACGCTTACCCCTTCATCTGTCTACTTGTGTTGAGAGGATTGTGCACGCGTGTTTATACGCCATACGTCATACACAGGCAACTAGACGAATACTGATGCGATAAACTACCGAGTAGAATGAAAAGCCTCCCTGGATGCTGCAAAACGCACGTCTGCCATCGCGGTGGCAATGCGTGGGCGTCCGTGTTGGCGTCTCGATTTGTATTGCGTCACCACCGTGTTGCTCTCAGTCAGCTGCGCTGAACCTCGCTCAGTCGTCCCCCTTCGCCGTCGTTCTTCTGCGATGCTGGTCCATGCTGAAACCTCGAGTCGAGGCTCGCTGTTTGAAGGCAGACCCAATCGAGATATATTCAAAGCTAGATGGAGCTATTCAACTGTCGCAAAGAAGTGACTCGTGCAGACCTAAGCACTATGGGGGCTACAATGTCTACAGCCTGCAAGAGGTAACTTTCTGGAACAGATGTTGGTGCTGTCAGCGAGCTACGGTTTATGAGTTGGCGCGGTGGGGTGGATTTGGTATTCCCCGACCCCTGGGGGTGGCTGAATATGGTTTTCAGAGGAGTTGTCTGGCGCGCCGTTGGTCTAATGGTTAGGATTCATCCTTCCCAGGATGAGGTCGGGGTTCGATTCCCCGGCGGCGCACGCCTTATGCCTGTGCTCGATCGCCCACAGACAGCGGCTTGCTCGATATACGCACCTTTGTCAAACTCGTAGACGTCATCTCCTTGGTCTTTGCGCGACCCTGCGAGTGCCTAGGAGTCTAGAGATACCCTACAACGCCCTAGCACACACCTCACGCCCAGTCAACCTCCACAACAACAGGAGATTCAAGAAGGATAGTCAACTGACACACACCCTCGGGGCTCGAGGCAAGATTTTCTTCCGCTCGTCATGTGACAATCTCGCGTCTGGGCGACTGAGAACAAGGCGGTGCTGTCCAGCACGCTGCTTAGCTCGCTGTTGTAACTGACAGCTCCCCGTCGACCTCAGCCTCTCAGCTGGCTCAACGGCGACACAGGTCAAAGTCACGCAAGATCCGGAGCCGATAGTGCGGCCGTACTCGTTTCGACTCCCTTGTCGTGTTGCAGTCATATGACACGGAGATTCGAAAAGAAGTATGCTCTGGGGTGTACGACAAGAGGTTTGTGTGTGATGGGAAACAGTGCAATCGTTACATCGAGCTCGTCAGTGACTGTGTTAATCGGTGGTGACACGGATTGATGCGATTTCGTCGCTGAAAGGTGTGTATGGAGGGGGATGAGCGTGTGTGTGTTTGTCTAATGTGCTGGTTGCTGTGTTAGGTTGCGTGTTGTGTTTGCAGTGGTTGTGGTTGTGGTGTTTGCTGGTTTGTGTTTGCGATTCGACATATGTTAGCCTGCACCGTTGGTCTTATGGTTAGGATTCATCCCTTCCAAGGATGAGGTCGGGGTTCGACTCCCCGACGGCGCATCTTTTGCCGTGCCTCCTCCTCTTCTCAAGTCCTTTCGACCCTTTGGCCTTTTGCTCCACTCACTGCTCTGTCCTGCTTTCGTGCACTACACGCTTACCCCTTCATCTGTCTACTTGTGTTGAGAGGATTGTGCACGCGTGTTTATACGCCATACGTCATACACAGGCAACTAGACGAATACTGATGCGATAAACTACCGAGTAGAATGAAAAGCCTCCCTGGATGCTGCAAAACGCACGTCTGCCATCGCGGTGGCAATGCGTGGGCGTCCGTGTTGGCGTCTCGATTTGTATTGCGTCACCACCGTGTTGCTCTCAGTCAGCTGCGCTGAACCTCGCTCAGTCGTCCCCCTTCGCCGTCGTTCTTCTGCGATGCTGGTCCATGCTGAAACCTCGAGTCGAGGCTCGCTGTTTGAAGGCAGACCCAATCGAGATATATTCAAAGCTAGATGGAGCTATTCAACTGTCGCAAAAGAAGTGACTCGTGCAGACCTAAGCACTATGGGGGCTACAATGTCTACAGCCTGCAAGAGGTAACTTTCTGGAACAGATGTTGGTGCTGTCAGCGAGCTACGGTTTATGAGTTGGCGCGGTGGGGTGGATTTGGTATTCCCCGACCCCTGGGGGTGGCTGAATATGGTTTTCAGAGGAGTAGTCTGGCGCGCCGTTGGTCTAATGGTTAGGATTCATCCCTCCACGGATGAGGTCGGGGTTTGATTTCCCGGCGGCGCACGCCTTATGCCTGTGCTCGATCGCCCACAGACAGCGGCTTGCTCGATATACGCACCTTTTGTCAAACTCGTAGACGTCATCTCCTTGGTCTTTGCGCGACCCTGCGAGTGCCTAGGAGTCTAGAGATACCCTACAACGCCCTAGCACACACCTCACGCCCAGTCAACCTCCACAACAACAGGAGATTCAAGAAGGATAGTCAACTGACACACACCCTCGGGGCTCGAGGCAAGATTTCTTCCGCTCGTCATGTGACAATCTCGCGTCTGGGCGACTGAGAACAAGGCGGTGCTGTCCAGCACGCTGCTTAGCTCGCTGTTGTAACTGACAGCTCCCCGTCGACCTCAGCCTCTCAGCTGGCTCAACGGCGACACAGGTCAAAGTCACGCAAGATCCGGAGCCGATAGTGCGGCCGTACTCGTTTCGACTCCCTTGTCGTGTTGTGGTCATATGACACGGAGATTCGAAAAGAAGTATGCTCTGGGGTGTACGACAAGAGGTTTGTGTGTGATGGGAAACAGTGCAATCGTTACATCGAGCTCGTCAGTGACTGTGTTAATCGGTGGTGACACGGATTGATGCGATTTCGTCGCTGAAAGGTGTGTATGGAGGGGGGATGAGCGTGTGTGTGTTTGTCTAATGTGCTGGTTGCTGTGTTAGGTTGCGTGTTGTGTTTGTAGTGGTTGTGGTTGTGGTGTTTGCTGGTTTGTGTTTGCGATTCGACATATGTTAGCCTGCACCGTTGGTCTAATGGTTAGGATTCATCCCTTCCAAGGATGAGGTCGGGGTTCGATTCCCCGACGGCGCATCTTTGCCGTGCCTCCTCCTCTTCTCAAGTCCTTTCGACCCTTTGGCCTTTTGCTCCACTCACTGCTCTGTCCTGCTTTCGTGCACTACACGCTTACCCCTTCATCTGTCTACTTGTGTTGAGAGGATTGTGCACGCGTGTTTATACGCCATACGTCATACACAGGCAACTAGACGAATACTGATGCGATAAACTACCGAGTAGAATGAAAAGCCTCCCTGGATGCTGCAAAACGCACGTCTGCCATCGCGGTGGCAATGCGTGGGCGTCCGTGTTGGCGTCTCGATTTGTATTGCGTCACCACCGTGTTGCTCTCAGTCAGCTGCGCTGAACCTCGCTCAGTCGTCCCCCTTCGCCGTCGTTCTTCTGCGATGCTGGTCCATGCTGAAACCTCGAGTCGAGGCTCGCTGTTTGAAGGCAGACCCAATCGAGATATATTCAAAGCTAGATGGAGCTATTCAACTGTCGCAAAGAAGTGACTCGTGCAGACCTAAGCACTATGGGGGCTACAATGTCTACAGCCTGCAAGAGGTAACTTTCTGGAACAGATGTTGGTGCTGTCAGCGAGCTACGGTTTATGAGTTGGCGCGGTGGGGTGGATTTGGTATTCCCCGACCCCTGGGGGTGGCTGAATATGGTTTTCAGAGGAGTTGTCTGGCGCGCCGTTGGTCTAATGGTTAGGATTCATCCCTTCCAAGGATGAGACCCTTTGGCCTTTTGCTCCACTCACTGCTCTGTCCTGCTTTCGTGCACTACACGCTTACCCCTTCATCTGTCTACTTGTGTTGAGAGGATTGTGCACGCGTGTTTATACGCCATACGTCATACACAGGCAACTAGACGAATACTGATGCGATAAACTACCGAGTAGAATGAAAAGCCTCCCTGGATGCTGCAAAACGCACGTCTGCCATCGCGGTGGCAATGCGTGGGCGTCCGTGTTGGCGTCTCGATTTGTATTGCGTCACCACCGTGTTGCTCTCAGTCAGCTGCGCTGAACCTCGCTCAGTCGTCCCCCTTCGCCGTCGTTCTTCTGCGATGCTGGTCCATGCTGAAACCTCGAGTCGAGGCTCGCTGTTTGAAGGCAGACCCAATCGAGATATATTCAAAGCTAGATGGAGCTATTCAACTGTCGCAAAAGAAGTGACTCGTGCAGACCTAAGCACTATGGGGGCTACAATGTCTACAGCCTGCAAGAGGTAACTTTCTGGAACAGATGTTGGTGCTGTCAGCGAGCTACGGTTTATGAGTTGGCGCGGTGGGGTGGATTTGGTATTCCCCGACCCCTGGGGGTGGCTGAATATGGTTTTCAGAGGAGTTGTCTGGCGCGCCGTTGGTCTAATGGTTAGGATTCATCCTTCCAAGGATGAGACCCTTTGGCCTTTTGCTCCACTCACTGCTCTGTCCTGCTTTCGTGCACTACACGCTTACCCCTTCATCTGTCTACTTGTGTTGAGAGGATTGTGCACGCGTGTTTATACGCCATACGTCATACACAGGCAACTAGACGAATACTGATGCGATAAACTACCGAGTAGAATGAAAAGCCTCCCTGGATGCTGCAAAACGCACGTCTGCCATCGCGGTGGCAATGCGTGGGCGTCCGTGTTGGCGTCTCGATTTGTATTGCGTCACCACCGTGTTGCTCTCAGTCAGCTGCGCTGAACCTCGCTCAGTCGTCCCCCTTCGCCGTCGTTCTTCTGCGATGCTGGTCCATGCTGAAACCTCGAGTCGAGGCTCGCTGTTTGAAGGCAGACCCAATCGAGATATATTCAAAGCTAGATGGAGCTATTCAACTGTCGCAAAGAAGTGACTCGTGCAGACCTAAGCACTATGGGGGCTACAATGTCTACAGCCTGCAAGAGGTAACTTTCTGGAACAGATGTTGGTGCTGTCAGCGAGCTACGGTTTATGAGTTGGCGCGGTGGGGTGGATTTGGTATTCCCCGACCCCTGGGGGTGGCTGAATATGGTTTTCAGAGGAGTTGTCTGGCGCGCCGTTGGTCTAATGGTTAGGATTCATCCCTTCCAAGGATGAGACCCTTTGGCCTTTTGCTCCACTCACTGCTCTGTCCTGCTTTCGTGCACTACACGCTTACCCCTTCATCTGTCTACTTGTGTTGAGAGGATTGTGCACGCGTGTTTATACGCCATACGTCATACACAGGCAACTAGACGAATACTGATGCGATAAACTACCGAGTAGAATGAAAAGCCTCCCTGGATGCTGCAAAACGCACGTCTGCCATCGCGGTGGCAATGCGTGGGCGTCCGTGTTGGCGTCTCGATTTGTATTGCGTCACCACCGTGTTGCTCTCAGTCAGCTGCGCTGAACCTCGCTCAGTCGTCCCCCTTCGCCGTCGTTCTTCTGCGATGCTGGTCCATGCTGAAACCTCGAGTCGAGGCTCGCTGTTTGAAGGCAGACCCAATCGAGATATATTCAAAGCTAGATGGAGCTATTCAACTGTCGCAAAGAAGTGACTCGTGCAGACCTAAGCACTATGGGGGCTACAATGTCTACAGCCTGCAAGAGGTAACTTTCTGGAACAGATGTTGGTGCTGTCAGCGAGCTACGGTTTATGAGTTGGCGCGGTGGGGTGGATTTGGTATTCCCCGACCCCTGGGGGTGGCTGAATATGGTTTTCAGAGGAGTTGTCTGGCGCGCCGTTGGTCTAATGGTTAGGATTCATCCCTTCCAAGGATGAGACCCTTTGGCCTTTTGCTCCACTCACTGCTCTGTCCTGCTTTCGTGCACTACACGCTTACCCCTTCATCTGTCTACTTGTGTTGAGAGGATTGTGCACGCGTGTTTATACGCCATACGTCATACACAGGCAACTAGACGAATACTGATGCGATAAACTACCGAGTAGAATGAAAAGCCTCCCTGGATGCTGCAAAACGCACGTCTGCCATCGCGGTGGCAATGCGTGGGCGTCCGTGTTGGCGTCTCGATTTGTATTGCGTCACCACCGTGTTGCTCTCAGTCAGCTGCGCTGAACCTCGCTCAGTCGTCCCCCTTCGCCGTCGTTCTTCTGCGATGCTGGTCCATGCTGAAACCTCGAGTCGAGGCTCGCTGTTTGAAGGCAGACCCAATCGAGATATATTCAAAGCTAGATGGAGCTATTCAACTGTCGCAAAGAAGTGACTCGTGCAGACCTAAGCACTATGGGGGCTACAATGTCTACAGCCTGCAAGAGGTAACTTTCTGGAACAGATGTTGGTGCTGTCAGCGAGCTACGGTTTATGAGTTGGCGCGGTGGGGTGGATTTGGTATTCCCCGACCCCTGGGGGTGGCTGAATATGGTTTTCAGAGGAGTTGTCTGGCGCGCCGTTGGTCTAATGGTTAGGATTCATCCTTCCAAGGATGAGACCCTTTGGCCTTTTGCTCCACTCACTGCTCTGTCCTGCTTTCGTGCACTACACGCTTACCCCTTCATCTGTCTACTTGTGTTGAGAGGATTGTGCACGCGTGTTTATACGCCATACGTCATACACAGGCAACTAGACGAATACTGATGCGATAAACTACCGAGTAGAATGAAAAGCCTCCCTGGATGCTGCAAAACGCACGTCTGCCATCGCGGTGGCAATGCGTGGGCGTCCGTGTTGGCGTCTCGATTTGTATTGCGTCACCACCGTGTTGCTCTCAGTCAGCTGCGCTGAACCTCGCTCAGTCGTCCCCCTTCGCCGTCGTTCTTCTGCGATGCTGGTCCATGCTGAAACCTCGAGTCGAGGCTCGCTGTTTGAAGGCAGACCCAATCGAGATATATTCAAAGCTAGATGGAGCTATTCAACTGTCGCAAAGAAGTGACTCGTGCAGACCTAAGCACTATGGGGGCTACAATGTCTACAGCCTGCAAGAGGTAACTTTCTGGAACAGATGTTGGTGCTGTCAGCGAGCTACGGTTTATGAGTTGGCGCGGTGGGGTGGTTGGTATTCCCCGACCCCTGGGGGTGGCTGAATATGGTTTTCAGAGGAGTTGTCTGGCGCGCCGTTGGTCTAATGGTTAGGATTCATCCCTTCCAAGGATGAGACCCTTTGGCCTTTTGCTCCACTCACTGCTCTGTCCTGCTTTCGTGCACTACACGCTTACCCCTTCATCTGTCTACTTGTGTTGAGAGGATTGTGCACGCGTGTTTATACGCCATACGTCATACACAGGCAACTAGACGAATACTGATGCGATAAACTACCGAGTAGAATGAAAAGCCTCCCTGGATGCTGCAAAACGCACGTCTGCCATCGCGGTGGCAATGCGTGGGCGTCCGTGTTGGCGTCTCGATTTGTATTGCGTCACCACCGTGTTGCTCTCAGTCAGCTGCGCTGAACCTCGCTCAGTCGTCCCCTTCGCCGTCGTTCTTCTGCGATGCTGGTCCATGCTGAAACCTCGAGTCGAGGCTCGCTGTTTGAAGGCAGACCCAATCGAGATATATTCAAAGCTAGATGGAGCTATTCAACTGTCGCAAAGAAGTGACTCGTGCAGACCTAAGCACTATGGGGGCTACAATGTCTACAGCCTGCAAGAGGTAACTTTCTGGAACAGATGTTGGTGCTGTCAGCGAGCTACGGTTTATGAGTTGGCGCGGTGGGGTGGATTTGGTATTCCCCGACCCCTGGGGGTGGCTGAATATGGTTTTCAGAGGAGTTGTCTGGCGCGCCGTTGGTCTAATGGTTAGGATTCATCCCTTCCAAGGATGAGACCCTTTGGCCTTTTGCTCCACTCACTGCTCTGTCCTGCTTTCGTGCACTACACGCTTACCCCTTCATCTGTCTACTTGTGTTGAGAGGATTGTGCACGCGTGTTTATACGCCATACGTCATACACAGGCAACTAGACGAATACTGATGCGATAAACTACCGAGTAGAATGAAAAGCCTCCCTGGATGCTGCAAAACGCACGTCTGCCATCGCGGTGGCAATGCGTGGGCGTCCGTGTTGGCGTCTCGATTTGTATTGCGTCACCACCGTGTTGCTCTCAGTCAGCTGCGCTGAACCTCGCTCAGTCGTCCCCCTTCGCCGTCGTTCTTCTGCGATGCTGGTCCATGCTGAAACCTCGAGTCGAGGCTCGCTGTTTGAAGGCAGACCCAATCGAGATATATTCAAAGCTAGATGGAGCTATTCAACTGTCGCAAAGAAGTGACTCGTGCAGACCTAAGCACTATGGGGGCTACAATGTCTACAGCCTGCAAGAGGTAACTTTCTGGAACAGATGTTGGTGCTGTCAGCGAGCTACGGTTTATGAGTTGGCGCGGTGGGGTGGATTTGGTATTCCCCGACCCCTGGGGGTGGCTGAATATGGTTTTCAGAGGAGTTGTCTGGCGCGCCGTTGGTCTAATGGTTAGGATTCATCCTTCCAAGGATGAGACCCTTTGGCCTTTTGCTCCACTCACTGCTCTGTCCTGCTTTCGTGCACTACACGCTTACCCTTCATCTGTCTACTTGTGTTGAGAGGATTGTGCACGCGTGTTTATACGCCATACGTCATACACAGGCAACTAGACGAATACTGATGCGATAAACTACCGAGTAGAATGAAAAGCCTCCCTGGATGCTGCAAAACGCACGTCTGCCATCGCGGTGGCAATGCGTGGGCGTCCGTGTTGGCGTCTCGATTTGTATTGCGTCACCACCGTGTTGCTCTCAGTCAGCTGCGCTGAACCTCGCTCAGTCGTCCCCCTTCGCCGTCGTTCTTCTGCGATGCTGGTCCATGCTGAAACCTCGAGTCGAGGCTCGCTGTTTGAAGGCAGACCCAATCGAGATATATTCAAAGCTAGATGGAGCTATTCAACTGTCGCAAAGAAGTGACTCGTGCAGACCTAAGCACTATGGGGGCTACAATGTCTACAGCCTGCAAGAGGTAACTTTCTGGAACAGATGTTGGTGCTGTCAGCGAGCTACGGTTTATGAGTTGGCGCGGTGGGGTGGATTTGGTATTCCCCGACCCCTGGGGGTGGCTGAATATGGTTTTCAGAGGAGTTGTCTGGCGCGCCGTTGGTCTAATGGTTAGGATTCATCCCTTCCAAGGATGAGACCCTTTGGCCTTTTGCTCCACTCACTGCTCTGTCCTGCTTTCGTGCACTACACGCTTACCCCTTCATCTGTCTACTTGTGTTGAGAGGATTGTGCACGCGTGTTTATACGCCATACGTCATACACAGGCAACTAGACGAATACTGATGCGATAAACTACCGAGTAGAATGAAAAGCCTCCCTGGATGCTGCAAAACGCACGTCTGCCATCGCGGTGGCAATGCGTGGGCGTCCGTGTTGGCGTCTCGATTTGTATTGCGTCACCACCGTGTTGCTCTCAGTCAGCTGCGCTGAACCTCGCTCAGTCGTCCCCCTTCGCCGTCGTTCTTCTGCGATGCTGGTCCATGCTGAAACCTCGAGTCGAGGCTCGCTGTTTGAAGGCAGACCCAATCGAGATATATTCAAAGCTAGATGGAGCTATTCAACTGTCGCAAAGAAGTGACTCGTGCAGACCTAAGCACTATGGGGGCTACAATGTCTACAGCCTGCAAGAGGTAACTTTCTGGAACAGATGTTGGTGCTGTCAGCGAGCTACGGTTTATGAGTTGGCGCGGTGGGGTGGATTTGGTATTCCCCGACCCCTGGGGGTGGCTGAATATGGTTTTCAGAGGAGTTGTCTGGCGCGCCGTTGGTCTAATGGTTAGGATTCATCCCTTCCAGGATGAGATGAGACCCTTTGGCCTTTTGCTCCACTCACTGCTCTGTCCTGCTTTCGTGCACTACACGCTTACCCCTTCATCTGTCTACTTGTGTTGAGAGGATTGTGCACGCGTGTTTATACGCCATACGTCATACACAGGCAACTAGACGAATACTGATGCGATAAACTACCGAGTAGAATGAAAAGCCTCCCTGGATGCTGCAAAACGCACGTCTGCCATCGCGGTGGCAATGCGTGGGCGTCCGTGTTGGCGTCTCGATTTGTATTGCGTCACCACCGTGTTGCTCTCAGTCAGCTGCGCTGAACCTCGCTCAGTCGTCCCCTTCGCCGTCGTTCTTCTGCGATGCTGGTCCATGCTGAAACCTCGAGTCGAGGCTCGCTGTTTGAAGGCAGACCCAATCGAGATATATTCAAAGCTAGATGGAGCTATTCAACTGTCGCAAAGAAGTGACTCGTGCAGACCTAAGCACTATGGGGGCTACAATGTCTACAGCCTGCAAGAGGTAACTTTCTGGAACAGATGTTGGTGCTGTCAGCGAGCTACGGTTTATGAGTTGGCGCGGTGGGGTGGATTTGGTATTCCCCGACCCCTGGGGGTGGCTGAATATGGTTTTCAGAGGAGTTGTCTGGCGCGCCGTTGGTCTAATGGTTAGGATTCATCCCTTCCAAGGATGAGACCCTTTGGCCTTTTGCTCCACTCACTGCTCTGTCCTGCTTTCGTGCACTACACGCTTACCCCTTCATCTGTCTACTTGTGTTGAGAGGATTGTGCACGCGTGTTTATACGCCATACGTCATACACAGGCAACTAGACGAATACTGATGCGATAAACTACCGAGTAGAATGAAAAGCCTCCCTGGATGCTGCAAAACGCACGTCTGCCATCGCGGTGGCAATGCGTGGGCGTCCGTGTTGGCGTCTCGATTTGTATTGCGTCACCACCGTGTTGCTCTCAGTCAGCTGCGCTGAACCTCGCTCAGTCGTCCCCCTTCGCCGTCGTTCTTCTGCGATGCTGGTCCATGCTGAAACCTCGAGTCGAGGCTCGCTGTTTGAAGGCAGACCCAATCGAGATATATTCAAAGCTAGATGGAGCTATTCAACTGTCGCAAAGAAGTGACTCGTGCAGACCTAAGCACTATGGGGGCTACAATGTCTACAGCCTGCAAGAGGTAACTTTCTGGAACAGATGTTGGTGCTGTCAGCGAGCTACGGTTTATGAGTTGGCGCGGTGGGGTGGATTTGGTATTCCCCGACCCCTGGGGGTGGCTGAATATGGTTTTCAGAGGAGTTGTCTGGCGCGCCGTTGGTCTAATGGTTAGGATTCATCCCTTCCAAGGATGAGACCCTTTGGCCTTTTGCTCCACTCACTGCTCTGTCCTGCTTTCGTGCACTACACGCTTACCCCTTCATCTGTCTACTTGTGTTGAGAGGATTGTGCACGCGTGTTTATACGCCATACGTCATACACAGGCAACTAGACGAATACTGATGCGATAAACTACCGAGTAGAATGAAAAGCCTCCCTGGATGCTGCAAAACGCACGTCTGCCATCGCGGTGGCAATGCGTGGGCGTCCGTGTTGGCGTCTCGATTTGTATTGCGTCACCACCGTGTTGCTCTCAGTCAGCTGCGCTGAACCTCGCTCAGTCGTCCCCTTCGCCGTCGTTCTTCTGCGATGCTGGTCCATGCTGAAACCTCGAGTCGAGGCTCGCTGTTTGAAGGCAGACCCAATCGAGATATATTCAAAGCTAGATGGAGCTATTCAACTGTCGCAAAGAAGTGACTCGTGCAGACCTAAGCACTATGGGGGCTACAATGTCTACAGCCTGCAAGAGGTAACTTTCTGGAACAGATGTTGGTGCTGTCAGCGAGCTACGGTTTATGAGTTGGCGCGGTGGGGTGGATTTGGTATTCCCCGACCCCTGGGGGTGGCTGAATATGGTTTTCAGAGGAGTTGTCTGGCGCGCCGTTGGTCTAATGGTTAGGATTCATCCCTTCCAAGGATGAGGTCGGGGTCCGATTCCCCGAGGCGCATGAGACCCTTTGGCCTTTTGCTCCACTCACTGCTCTGTCCTGCTTTCAGTGCACTACACGCTTACCCTTCATCTGTCTACTTGTGTTGAGAGGATTGTGCACGCGTGTTTATACGCCATACGTCATACACAGGCAACTAGACGAATACTGATGCGATAAACTACCGAGTAGAATGAAAAGCCTCCCTGGATGCTGCAAAACGCACGTCTGCCATCGCGGTGGCAATGCGTGGGCGTCCGTGTTGGCGTCTCGATTTGTATTGCGTCACCACCGTGTTGCTCTCAGTCAGCTGCGCTGAACCTCGCTCAGTCGTCCCCCTTCGCCGTCGTTCTTCTGCGATGCTGGTCCATGCTGAAACCTCGAGTCGAGGCTCGCTGTTTGAAGGCAGACCCAATCGAGATATATTCAAAGCTAGATGGAGCTATTCAACTGTCGCAAAGAAGTGACTCGTGCAGACCTAAGCACTATGGGGGCTACAATGTCTACAGCCTGCAAGAGGTAACTTTCTGGAACAGATGTTGGTGCTGTCAGCGAGCTACGGTTTATGAGTTGGCGCGGTGGGGTGGATTTGGTATTCCCCGACCCCTGGGGGTGGCTGAATATGGTTTTCAGAGGAGTTGTCTGGCGCGCCGTTGGTCTAATGGTTAGGATTCATCCCTTCCAAGGATGAGACCCTTTGGCCTTTTGCTCCACTCACTGCTCTGTCCTGCTTTCGTGCACTACACGCTTACCCCTTCATCTGTCTACTTGTGTTGAGAGGATTGTGCACGCGTGTTTATACGCCATACGTCATACACAGGCAACTAGACGAATACTGATGCGATAAACTACCGAGTAGAATGAAAAGCCTCCTGGATGCTGCAAAACGCACGTCTGCCATCGCGGTGGCAATGCGTGGGCGTCCGTGTTGGCGTCTCGATTTGTATTGCGTCACCACCGTGTTGCTCTCAGTCAGCTGCGCTGAACCTCGCTCAGTCGTCCCCTTCGCCGTCGTTCTTCTGCGATGCTGGTCCATGCTGAAACCTCGAGTCGAGGCTCGCTGTTTGAAGGCAGACCCAATCGAGATATATTCAAAGCTAGATGGAGCTATTCAACTGTCGCAAAGAAGTGACTCGTGCAGACCTAAGCACTATGGGGGCTACAATGTCTACAGCCTGCAAGAGGTAACTTTCTGGAACAGATGTTGGTGCTGTCAGCGAGCTACGGTTTATGAGTTGGCGCGGTGGGGTGGATTTGGTATTCCCCGACCCCTGGGGGTGGCTGAATATGGTTTTCAGAGGAGTTGTCTGGCGCGCCGTTGGTCTAATGGTTAGGATTCATCCCTTCCAAGGATGAGACCCTTTGGCCTTTTGCTCCACTCACTGCTCTGTCCTGCTTTCGTGCACTACACGCTTACCCCTTCATCTGTCTACTTGTGTTGAGAGGATTGTGCACGCGTGTTTATACGCCATACGTCATACACAGGCAACTAGACGAATACTGATGCGATAAACTACCGAGTAGAATGAAAAGCCTCCCTGGATGCTGCAAAACGCACGTCTGCCATCGCGGTGGCAATGCGTGGGCGTCCGTGTTGGCGTCTCGATTTGTATTGCGTCACCACCGTGTTGCTCTCAGTCAGCTGCGCTGAACCTCGCTCAGTCGTCCCCCTTCGCCGTCGTTCTTCTGCGATGCTGGTCCATGCTGAAACCTCGAGTCGAGGCTCGCTGTTTGAAGGCAGACCCAATCGAGATATATTCAAAGCTAGATGGAGCTATTCAACTGTCGCAAAGAAGTGACTCGTGCAGACCTAAGCACTATGGGGGCTACAATGTCTACAGCCTGCAAGAGGTAACTTTCTGGAACAGATGTTGGTGCTGTCAGCGAGCTACGGTTTATGAGTTGGCGCGGTGGGGTGGATTTGGTATTCCCCGACCCCTGGGGGTGGCTGAATATGGTTTTCAGAGGAGTTGTCTGGCGCGCCGTTGGTCTAATGGTTAGGATTCATCCCTTCCAAGGATGAGACCCTTTGGCCTTTTGCTCCACTCACTGCTCTGTCCTGCTTTCGTGCACTACACGCTTACCCCTTCATCTGTCTACTTGTGTTGAGAGGATTGTGCACGCGTGTTTATACGCCATACGTCATACACAGGCAACTAGACGAATACTGATGCGATAAACTACCGAGTAGAATGAAAAGCCTCCCTGGATGCTGCAAAACGCACGTCTGCCATCGCGGTGGCAATGCGTGGGCGTCCGTGTTGGCGTCTCGATTTGTATTGCGTCACCACCGTGTTGCTCTCAGTCAGCTGCGCTGAACCTCGCTCAGTCGTCCCCTTCGCCGTCGTTCTTCTGCGATGCTGGTCCATGCTGAAACCTCGAGTCGAGGCTCGCTGTTTGAAGGCAGACCCAATCGAGATATATTCAAAGCTAGATGGAGCTATTCAACTGTCGCAAAGAAGTGACTCGTGCAGACCTAAGCACTATGGGGGCTACAATGTCTACAGCCTGCAAGAGGTAACTTTCTGGAACAGATGTTGGTGCTGTCAGCGAGCTACGGTTTATGAGTTGGCGCGGTGGGGTGGATTTGGTATTCCCCGACCCCTGGGGGTGGCTGAATATGGTTTTCAGAGGAGTTGTCTGGCGCGCCGTTGGTCTAATGGTTAGGATTCATCCCTTCCAAGGATGAGACCCTTTGGCCTTTTGCTCCACTCACTGCTCTGTCCTGCTTTCGTGCACTACACGCTTACCCCTTCATCTGTCTACTTGTGTTGAGAGGATTGTGCACGCGTGTTTATACGCCATACGTCATACACAGGCAACTAGACGAATACTGATGCGATAAACTACCGAGTAGAATGAAAAGCCTCCCTGGATGCTGCAAAACGCACGTCTGCCATCGCGGTGGCAATGCGTGGGCGTCCGTGTTGGCGTCTCGATTTGTATTGCGTCACCACCGTGTTGCTCTCAGTCAGCTGCGCTGAACCTCGCTCAGTCGTCCCCTTCGCCGTCGTTCTTCTGCGATGCTGGTCCATGCTGAAACCTCGAGTCGAGGCTCGCTGTTTGAAGGCAGACCCAATCGAGATATATTCAAAGCTAGATGGAGCTATTCAACTGTCGCAAAAGTGACTCGTGCAGACCTAAGCACTATGGGGGCTACAATGTCTACAGCCTGCAAGAGGTAACTTTCTGGAACAGATGTTGGTGCTGTCAGCGAGCTACGGTTTATGAGTTGGCGCGGTGGGGTGGATTTGGTATTCCCCGACCCCTGGGGGTGGCTGAATATGGTTTTCAGAGGAGTTGTCTGGCGCGCCGTTGGTCTAATGGTTAGGATTCATCCCTTCCAAGGATGAGGTCGGGGTCCGATTCCCCGGCGGCGCACGCCTTATGCCTGTGCTCGATCGCCCACAGACAGCGGCTTGCTCGATATACGCACCTTTTGTCAAACTCGTAGACGTCATCTCCTTGGTCTTTGCGCGACCTTGCGAGTGCCTAGGAGTCTAGAGATACCCTACAACGCCCTAGCACACACCTCACGCCCAGTCAACCTCCACAACAACAGGAGATTCAAGAAGGATAGTCAACTGACACACACCCTCGGGGCTCGAGGCAAGATTTCTTCCGCTCGTCATGTGACAATCTCGCGTCTGGGCGACTGAGAACAAGGCGGTGCTGTCCAGCACGCTGCTTAGCTCGCTGTTGTAACTGACAGCTCCCCGTCGACCTCAGCCTCTCAGCTGGCTCAACGGCGACACAGGTCAAAGTCACGCAAGATCCGGAGCCGATAGTGCGGCCGTACTCGTTTCGACTCCCTTGTCGTGTTGTGGTCATATGACACGGAGATTCGAAAAGAAGTATGCTTTGGGGTGTACGACAAGAGGTTTGTGTGTGATGGGAAACAGTGCAATCGTTACATCGAGCTCGTCAGTGACTGTGTTAATCGGTGGTGACACGGATTGATGCGATTTCGTCGCTGAAAGGTGTGTATGGAGGGGGGATGAGCGTGTGTGTGTTTGTCTAATGTGCTGGTTGCTGTGTTAGGTTGCGTGTTGTGTTTGTAGTGGTTGTGGTTGTGGTGTTTGCTGGTTTGTGTTTGCGATTTGACATATGTTAGCCTGCACCGTTGGTCTAATGGTTAGGATTCATCCCTTCCAAGGATGAGGTCGGGGTCCGATTCCCCGGCGGCGCACGCCTTATGCCTGTGCTCGATCGCCCACAGACAGCGGCTTGCTCGATATACGCACCTTTTGTCAAACTCGTAGACGTCATCTCCTTGGTCTTTGCGCGACCCTGCGAGTGCCTAGGAGTCTAGAGATACCCTACAACGCCCTAGCACACACCTCACGCCCAGTCAACCTCCACAACAACAGGAGATTCAAGAAGGATAGTCAACTGACACACACCCTCGGGGCTCGAGGCAAGATTTCTTCCGCTCGTCATGTGACAATCTCGCGTCTGGGCGACTGAGAACAAGGCGGTGCTGTCCAGCACGCTGCTTAGCTCGCTGTTGTAACTGACAGCTCCCCGTCGACCTCAGCCTCTCAGCTGGCTCAACGGCGACACAGGTCAAAGTCACGCAAGATCCGGAGCCGATAGTGCGGCCGTACTCGTTTCGACTCCCTTGTCGTGTTGTGGTCATATGACACGGAGATTCGAAAGAAGTATGCTTTGGGGTGTACGACAAGAGGTTTGTGTGTGATGGGAAACAGTGCAATCGTTACATCGAGCTCGTCAGTGACTGTGTTAATCGGTGGTGACACGGATTGATGCGATTTCGTCGCTGAAAGGTGTGTATGGAGGGGGGGATGAGCGTGTGTGTGTTTGTCTAATGTGCTGGTTGCTGTGTTAGGTTGCGTGTTGTGTTTGTAGTGGTTGTGGTTGTGGTGTTTGCTGGTTTGTGTTTGCAATTTGACATATGTTAGCCTGCACCGTTGGTCTAATGGTTAGGATTCATCCCTTCCAAGGATGAGGTCGGGGTTCGATTCCCCGACGGCGCATCTTTGCCGTGCCTCCTCCTCTTCTCAAGTCCTTTCGACCCTTTGGCCTTTTGCTCCACTCACTGCTCTGTCCTGCTTTCGTGCACTACACGCTTACCCCTTCATCTGTCTACTTGTGTTGAGAGGATTGTGCACGCGTGTTTATACGCCATACGTCATACACAGGCAACTAGACGAATACTGATGCGATAAACTACCGAGTAGAATGAAAAGCCTCCCTGGATGCTGCAAAACGCACGTCTGCCATCGCGGTGGCAATGCGTGGGCGTCCGTGTTGGCGTCTCGATTTGTATTGCGTCACCACCGTGTTGCTCTCAGTCAGCTGCGCTGAACCTCGCTCAGTCGTCCCCCTTCGCCGTCGTTCTTCTGCGATGCTGGTCCATGCTGAAACCTCGAGTCGAGGCTCGCTGTTTGAAGGCAGACCCAATCGAGATATATTCAAAGCTAGATGGAGCTATTCAACTGTCGCAAAAAGTGACTCGTGCAGACCTAAGCACTATGGGGGCTACAATGTCTACAGCCTGCAAGAGGTAACTTTCTGGAACAGATGTTGGTGCTGTCAGCGAGCTACGGTTTATGAGTTGGCGCGGTGGGGTGGATTTGGTATTCCCCGACCCCTGGGGGTGGCTGAATATGGTTTTCAGAGGAGTTGTCTGGCGCGCCGTTGGTCTAATGGTTAGGATTCATCCCTTCCAAGGATGAGACCCTTTGGCCTTTTGCTCCACTCACTGCTCTGTCCTGCTTTCGTGCACTACACGCTTACCCCTTCATCTGTCTACTTGTGTTGAGAGGATTGTGCACGCGTGTTTATACGCCATACGTCATACACAGGCAACTAGACGAATACTGATGCGATAAACTACCGAGTAGAATGAAAAGCCTCCCTGGATGCTGCAAAACGCACGTCTGCCATCGCGGTGGCAATGCGTGGGCGTCCGTGTTGGCGTCTCGATTTGTATTGCGTCACCACCGTGTTGCTCTCAGTCAGCTGCGCTGAACCTCGCTCAGTCGTCCCCCTTCGCCGTCGTTCTTCTGCGATGCTGGTCCATGCTGAAACCTCGAGTCGAGGCTCGCTGTTTGAAGGCAGACCCAATCGAGATATATTCAAAGCTAGATGGAGCTATTCAACTGTCGCAAAAGAAGTGACTCGTGCAGACCTAAGCACTATGGGGGCTACAATGTCTACAGCCTGCAAGAGGTAACTTTCTGGAACAGATGTTGGTGCTGTCAGCGAGCTACGGTTTATGAGTTGGCGCGGTGGGGTGGATTTGGTATTCCCCGACCCCTGGGGGTGGCTGAATATGGTTTTCAGAGGAGTTGTCTGGCGCGCCGTTGGTCTAATGGTTAGGATTCATCCCTTCCAAGGATGAGACCCTTTGGCCTTTTGCTCCACTCACTGCTCTGTCCTGCTTTCGTGCACTACACGCTTACCCCTTCATCTGTCTACTTGTGTTGAGAGGATTGTGCACGCGTGTTTATACGCCATACGTCATACACAGGCAACTAGACGAATACTGATGCGATAAACTACCGAGTAGAATGAAAAGCCTCCCTGGATGCTGCAAAACGCACGTCTGCCATCGCGGTGGCAATGCGTGGGCGTCCGTGTTGGCGTCTCGATTTGTATTGCGTCACCACCGTGTTGCTCTCAGTCAGCTGCGCTGAACCTCGCTCAGTCGTCCCCCTTCGCCGTCGTTCTTCTGCGATGCTGGTCCATGCTGAAACCTCGAGTCGAGGCTCGCTGTTTGAAGGCAGACCCAATCGAGATATATTCAAAGCTAGATGGAGCTATTCAACTGTCGCAAAAGTGACTCGTGCAGACCTAAGCACTATGGGGGCTACAATGTCTACAGCCTGCAAGAGGTAACTTTCTGGAACAGATGTTGGTGCTGTCAGCGAGCTACGGTTTATGAGTTGGCGCGGTGGGGTGGATTTGGTATTCCCCGACCCCTGGGGGTGGCTGAATATGGTTTTCAGAGGAGTTGTCTGGCGCGCCGTTGGTCTAATGGTTAGGATTCATCCCTTCCAAGGATGAGGTCGGGGTCCGATTCCCCGGCGGCGCACGCCTTATGCCTGTGCTCGATCGCCCACAGACAGCGGCTTGCTCGATATACGCACCTTTTGTCAAACTCGTAGACGTCATCTCCTTGGTCTTTGCGCGACCTTGCGAGTGCCTAGGAGTCTAGAGATACCCTACAACGCCCTAGCACACACCTCACGCCCAGTCAACCTCCACAACAACAGGAGATTCAAGAAGGATAGTCAACTGACACACACCCTCGGGGCTCGAGGCAAGATTTCTTCCGCTCGTCATGTGACAATCTCGCGTCTGGGCGACTGAGAACAAGGCGGTGCTGTCCAGCACGCTGCTTAGCTCGCTGTTGTAACTGACAGCTCCCCGTCGACCTCAGCCTCTCAGCTGGCTCAACGGCGACACAGGTCAAAGTCACGCAAGATCCGGAGCCGATAGTGCGGCCGTACTCGTTTCGACTCCCTTGTCGTGTTGTGGTCATATGACACGGAGATTCGAAAAGAAGTATGCTTTGGGGTGTACGACAAGAGGTTTGTGTGTGATGGGAAACAGTGCAATCGTTACATCGAGCTCGTCAGTGACTGTGTTAATCGGTGGTGACACGGATTGATGCGATTTCGTCGCTGAAGGTGTGTATGGAGGGGGATGAGCGTGTGTGTGTTTGTCTAATGTGCTGGTTGCTGTGTTAGGTTGCGTGTTGTGTTTGTAGTGGTTGTGGTTGTGGTGTTTGCTGGTTTGTGTTTGCGATTTGACATATGTTAGCCTGCACCGTTGGTCTAATGGTTAGGATTCATCCCTTCCAAGGATGAGGTCGGGGTCCGATTCCCGGCGGCGCACGCCTTATGCCTGTGCTCGATCGCCCACAGACAGCGGCTTGCTCGATATACGCACCTTTGTCAAACTCGTAGACGTCATCTCCTTGGTCTTTGCGCGACCCTGCGAGTGCCTAGGAGTCTAGAGATACCCTACAACGCCCTAGCACACACCTCACGCCCAGTCAACCTCCACAACAACAGGAGATTCAAGAAGGATAGTCAACTGACACACACCCTCGGGGCTCGAGGCAAGATTTCTTCCGCTCGTCATGTGACAATCTCGCGTCTGGGCGACTGAGAACAAGGCGGTGCTGTCCAGCACGCTGCTTAGCTCGCTGTTGTAACTGACAGCTCCCCGTCGACCTCAGCCTCTCAGCTGGCTCAACGGCGACACAGGTCAAAGTCACGCAAGATCCGGAGCCGATAGTGCGGCCGTACTCGTTTCGACTCCCTTGTCGTGTTGTGGTCATATGACACGGAGATTCGAAAAGAAGTATGCTTTGGGGTGTACGACAAGAGGTTTGTGTGTGATGGGAAACAGTGCAATCGTTACATCGAGCTCGTCAGTGACTGTGTTAATCGGTGGTGACACGGATTGATGCGATTTCGTCGCTGAAAGGTGTGTATGGAGGGGGATGAGCGTGTGTGTGTTTGTCTAATGTGCTGGTTGCTGTGTTAGGTTGCGTGTTGTGTTTGTAGTGGTTGTGGTTGTGGTGTTTGCTGGTTTGTGTTTGCGATTCGACATATGTTAGCCTGCACCGTTGGTCTAATGGTTAGATTCATCCCTTCCAAGGATGAGGTCGGGGTTCGATTCCCCGACGGTCTTTGCCGTGCCTCCTCCTCTTCCAAGTCCTTTCGACCCTTTGGCCTTTTGCTCCACTCACTGCTCTGTCCTGCTTTCGTGCACTACACGCTTACCCCTTCATCTGTCTACTTGTGTTGAGAGGATTGTGCACGCGTGTTTATACGCCATACGTCATACACAGGCAACTAGACGAATACTGATGCGATAAACTACCGAGTAGAATGAAAAGCCTCCCTGGATGCTGCAAAACGCACGTCTGCCATCGCGGTGGCAATGCGTGGGCGTCCGTGTTGGCGTCTCGATTTGTATTGCGTCACCACCGTGTTGCTCTCAGTCAGCTGCGCTGAACCTCGCTCAGTCGTCCCCCTTCGCCGTCGTTCTTCTGCGATGCTGGTCCATGCTGAAACCTCGAGTCGAGGCTCGCTGTTTGAAGGCAGACCCAATCGAGATATATTCAAAGCTAGATGGAGCTATTCAACTGTCGCAAAGAAGTGACTCGTGCAGACCTAAGCACTATGGGGGCTACAATGTCTACAGCCTGCAAGAGGTAACTTTCTGGAACAGATGTTGGTGCTGTCAGCGAGCTACGGTTTATGAGTTGGCGCGGTGGGGTGGATTTGGTATTCCCCGACCCCTGGGGGTGGCTGAATATGGTTTTCAGAGGAGTTGTCTGGCGCGCCGTTGGTCTAATGGTTAGGATTCATCCCTTCCAAGGATGAGACCCTTTGGCCTTTTGCTCCACTCACTGCTCTGTCCTGCTTTCGTGCACTACACGCTTACCCCTTCATCTGTCTACTTGTGTTGAGAGGATTGTGCACGCGTGTTTATACGCCATACGTCATACACAGGCAACTAGACGAATACTGATGCGATAAACTACCGAGTAGAATGAAAAGCCTCCCTGGATGCTGCAAAACGCACGTCTGCCATCGCGGTGGCAATGCGTGGGCGTCCGTGTTGGCGTCTCGATTTGTATTGCGTCACCACCGTGTTGCTCTCAGTCAGCTGCGCTGAACCTCGCTCAGTCGTCCCCCTTCGCCGTCGTTCTTCTGCGATGCTGGTCCATGCTGAAACCTCGAGTCGAGGCTCGCTGTTTGAAGGCAGACCCAATCGAGATATATTCAAAGCTAGATGGAGCTATTCAACTGTCGCAAAGAAGTGACTCGTGCAGACCTAAGCACTATGGGGGCTACAATGTCTACAGCCTGCAAGAGGTAACTTTCTGGAACAGATGTTGGTGCTGTCAGCGAGCTACGGTTTATGAGTTGGCGCGGTGGGGTGGATTTGGTATTCCCCGACCCCTGGGGGTGGCTGAATATGGTTTTCAGAGGAGTTGTCTGGCGCGCCGTTGGTCTAATGGTTAGGATTCATCCCTTCCAAGGATGAGACCCTTTGGCCTTTTGCTCCACTCACTGCTCTGTCCTGCTTTCGTGCACTACACGCTTACCCCTTCATCTGTCTACTTGTGTTGAGAGGATTGTGCACGCGTGTTTATACGCCATACGTCATACACAGGCAACTAGACGAATACTGATGCGATAAACTACCGAGTAGAATGAAAAGCCTCCCTGGATGCTGCAAAACGCACGTCTGCCATCGCGGTGGCAATGCGTGGGCGTCCGTGTTGGCGTCTCGATTTGTATTGCGTCACCACCGTGTTGCTCTCAGTCAGCTGCGCTGAACCTCGCTCAGTCGTCCCCTTCGCCGTCGTTCTTCTGCGATGCTGGTCCATGCTGAAACCTCGAGTCGAGGCTCGCTGTTTGAAGGCAGACCCAATCGAGATATATTCAAAGCTAGATGGAGCTATTCAACTGTCGCAAAGAAGTGACTCGTGCAGACCTAAGCACTATGGGGGCTACAATGTCTACAGCCTGCAAGAGGTAACTTTCTGGAACAGATGTTGGTGCTGTCAGCGAGCTACGGTTTATGAGTTGGCGCGGTGGGGTGGATTTGGTATTCCCCGACCCCTGGGGGTGGCTGAATATGGTTTTCAGAGGAGTTGTCTGGCGCGCCGTTGGTCTAATGGTTAGGATTCATCCCTTCCAAGGATGAGACCCTTTGGCCTTTTGCTCCACTCACTGCTCTGTCCTGCTTTCGTGCACTACACGCTTACCCCTTCATCTGTCTACTTGTGTTGAGAGGATTGTGCACGCGTGTTTATACGCCATACGTCATACACAGGCAACTAGACGAATACTGATGCGATAAACTACCGAGTAGAATGAAAAGCCTCCCTGGATGCTGCAAAACGCACGTCTGCCATCGCGGTGGCAATGCGTGGGCGTCCGTGTTGGCGTCTCGATTTGTATTGCGTCACCACCGTGTTGCTCTCAGTCAGCTGCGCTGAACCTCGCTCAGTCGTCCCCCTTCGCCGTCGTTCTTCTGCGATGCTGGTCCATGCTGAAACCTCGAGTCGAGGCTCGCTGTTTGAAGGCAGACCCAATCGAGATATATTCAAAGCTAGATGGAGCTATTCAACTGTCGCAAAAGAAGTGACTCGTGCAGACCTAAGCACTATGGGGGCTACAATGTCTACAGCCTGCAAGAGGTAACTTTCTGGAACAGATGTTGGTGCTGTCAGCGAGCTACGGTTTATGAGTTGGCGCGGTGGGGTGGATTTGGTATTCCCCGACCCCTGGGGGTGGCTGAATATGGTTTTCAGAGGAGTTGTCTGGCGCGCCGTTGGTCTAATGGTTAGGATTCATCCCTTCCAAGGATGAGACCCTTTGGCCTTTTGCTCCACTCACTGCTCTGTCCTGCTTTCGTGCACTACACGCTTACCCCTTCATCTGTCTACTTGTGTTGAGAGGATTGTGCACGCGTGTTTATACGCCATACGTCATACACAGGCAACTAGACGAATACTGATGCGATAAACTACCGAGTAGAATGAAAAGCCTCCCTGGATGCTGCAAAACGCACGTCTGCCATCGCGGTGGCAATGCGTGGGCGTCCGTGTTGGCGTCTCGATTTGTATTGCGTCACCACCGTGTTGCTCTCAGTCAGCTGCGCTGAACCTCGCTCAGTCGTCCCCCTTCGCCGTCGTTCTTCTGCGATGCTGGTCCATGCTGAAACCTCGAGTCGAGGCTCGCTGTTTGAAGGCAGACCCAATCGAGATATATTCAAAGCTAGATGGAGCTATTCAACTGTCGCAAAAGTGACTCGTGCAGACCTAAGCACTATGGGGGCTACAATGTCTACAGCCTGCAAGAGGTAACTTTCTGGAACAGATGTTGGTGCTGTCAGCGAGCTACGGTTTATGAGTTGGCGCGGTGGGGTGGATTTGGTATTCCCCGACCCCTGGGGGTGGCTGAATATGGTTTTCAGAGGAGTTGTCTGGCGCGCCGTTGGTCTAATGGTTAGGATTCATCCCTTCCAAGGATGAGACCCTTTGGCCTTTTGCTCCACTCACTGCTCTGTCCTGCTTTCGTGCACTACACGCTTACCCCTTCATCTGTCTACTTGTGTTGAGAGGATTGTGCACGCGTGTTTATACGCCATACGTCATACACAGGCAACTAGACGAATACTGATGCGATAAACTACCGAGTAGAATGAAAAGCCTCCCTGGATGCTGCAAAACGCACGTCTGCCATCGCGGTGGCAATGCGTGGGCGTCCGTGTTGGCGTCTCGATTTGTATTGCGTCACCACCGTGTTGCTCTCAGTCAGCTGCGCTGAACCTCGCTCAGTCGTCCCCCTTCGCCGTCGTTCTTCTGCGATGCTGGTCCATGCTGAAACCTCGAGTCGAGGCTCGCTGTTTGAAGGCAGACCCAATCGAGATATATTCAAAGCTAGATGGAGCTATTCAACTGTCGCAAAAGAAGTGACTCGTGCAGACCTAAGCACTATGGGGGGCTACAATGTCTACAGCCTGCAAGAGGTAACTTTCTGGAACAGATGTTGGTGCTGTCAGCGAGCTACGGTTTATGAGTTGGCGCGGTGGGGTGGATTTGGTATTCCCCTGACCCCTGGGGGTGGCTGAATATGGTTTTCAGAGGAGTTGTCTGGCGCGCCGTTGGTCTAATGGTTAGGATTCATCCCTTCCAAGGATGAGACCCTTTGGCCTTTGCTCCACTCACTGCTCTGTCCTGCTTTCGTGCACTACACGCTTACCCCCTTCATCTGTCTACTTGTGTTGAGAGGATTGTGCACGCGTGTTTATACGCCATACGTCATACACAGGCAACTAGACGAATACTGATGCGATAAACTACCGAGTAGAATGAAAAGCCTCCTGGATGCTGCAAAACGCACGTCTGCCATCGCGGTGGCAATGCGGGCGTCCGTGTTGGCGTCTCGATTTGTATTGCGTCACCACCGTGTTG
>JAAVTI010000405.1:0-59931 GCA_011947335.1 Phytophthora constricta
TCCAGTCGCCAGCCATGCCGTCGCACTCGTCCGTGACCGAGACCATCGGCACCGCCGCCGTGCCCGACTCTTCGCCCAGCTTCGAGCAGCTGCGCGACGCGCTGCTGGACCTGACTCAGCCCGTCGGCAAGCGCACGCGCGCCATCTTCTACCTGCGCTCGCGCGGCGGCCTCGAGGACCTGCAGGCGCTGCTGACGGCGCTGCTGAACCGCCAGGACTCGGAGCTCATGCGCCACGAACTGGCCTACGTGATTGGCCAATTCCAGATGGAGGAGGCCTGCGAGACGCTGCACAACGTGGTGGCCGACGAGGCGGACGACGGCATGGTGCGCCACGAGGCCGCCGAAGCGCTGGGCGCCATCGGAGCGGCCCAGTCGCTGCCGGTACTCGAGAAGTTCAGCCACGATCCGGCTCCAGAGGTGGCTGACACCTGCAAACTGGCGGCCAGTCTGGTCAAGTACAAGCTGGCGAAGGCTAAGGGCGAGGTGGACGAAGGCGAGGTGGACCGCAACCCGTACCTGTCGGAGGACCCGGCTCCTGCGGCTGAGAAGGACGTCTCGACGGCTGAGCTGCGCAAGGTGCTGCTGGACCATAATGGAGACATGTTCGCCAAGTACCGCGCCATGTTCTCGCTGCGCAACCGCAACACAGAGGAGGCTGCGCTCGCTCTGCGGCGTCGTTCGACGACCCGAACCCGCTGTTCAAGCACGAGGTCGCATACGTCATGGGCCAGATGGAGAACCCCGTGCTCGTGCCGGCGCTCAAGAAGGTGCTGCTGGATGAGTCGCAGCACCGCATGGTGCGTCACGAGGCCGCCGAGGCGCTCGGAGCGATTGGCACCATGGAGTGCGAGGAGGTGCTGAAGCAGTACCTGAAGGACGACGTCCAGGTCGTGCGTGAGAGCTGCGAGGTGGCGCTGGACATCATGGACTACTGGGCACCTACTAAGTAAGTGGATCTGGGTTGTCGGAGCACGCTTTGCTGACGTGTAGGAATAATACAGTAGTTTTTGCATTTTCAATTGGATTGACGCTTCCTATCGATCTGCTTGCCAACAACGAAGCACCTCACGCGAAAAGATACCCGACGTTCATGCGGTTGAAAGTGCGCAGAGACGACGGTAACAAGCTCGAGCTAACTTGAAGTCGCTGCGCAATGGACACGCACATAGCCGGTGGCAAGGTCACCTCACGCGACGGTAGGATGTCCGGTATCGCTGGTTGGTTTGGACGCGGGGAGTACAAAACCTTTAGCACGCGACGGAACTTGTTGGACTTTTGTTGCCTGATCATTGTCTCCCAGCTCAGCAGTTGCAACTGTAGATCTGCGGATGATGTATCTGCCGGGGTCGAAGGAGCAGGTGGAGGGCTACTCGCGTCTCCACTGCGCGGCAGCTCATCACGTTCATGCTTCCCGCCAGAAGATGTTAAGACATACCGAAAAATGCCATCCGAGTCTGCCATCTCCAGTAGCTTAGCACTCAAGATGCTGTCGATTGTGTACTTGCCGAACACGTCGTCTTCATTCTCCAACACAATTTTCTCCTTCACCAGCACTTTCCAACCGCCGACGATCACTAATCAAATGCTTGTGGAGACGAATAGTGGGGAGACATCGCCTGCTCACTCGTCGACGGCATCGACACACTCTGGATCATGGACTTGAAGGACGAGTTCAAGCGGGCGAGAGACTATGTGGCCGACCACCTCGACTTCTCCCACCTGGGACGCGATGGAAACAACCTGTCGGTCTTTGAGACCATCATCCGCGAAGTTGGAGGTCTTTTAAGTGCGTTCGACCTCTCAGGTGACAACGTGTTCAAGAACAAAGCGAAGGAGCTCATGGATCTCCTCACTCCCGCGTACGATGAGAACGAGGGGGTGTTCTACACACTTTTCAACCCGTACACAAAGCAGAAAAGTTTCGCGTCATGGGCTGGCTATCGGTGTGGACAGCGTTTACCTTCAACTGAGTGGATTCAACCTCATTTAATTTAACTGTTGACGTGCTATTCAATGCAGAGCCCACATTGCAGATGTCGGCACCCTGCAGCTCGAAATGCGCTATTTGTCGGACATTACTGGCGACCCGAAATACGCCGAGATGGTACGTAGGTTTAGTGCAGGTTGGCATTAGTGGTCCTGTGCTAATTGAGCACGCTCAATTTCTCATGAAACAGGGCGATGCCTTCTACCATATTTTGAAACGTGAAGGGTCTTACAAGAAGACGGGCTTGTTCCCCGTGCATTTTGACGCTTCTCGAGGAAATTTGACGTTCGAGGAAGCACGATCACACTGGGCGCGCTGGGTGACTCTTTCTATGAGTACTTGTTGAAGGTGTACATCTACAGCGGAAAGCGCGAGGAGGACGAATACCTCCGTGAATTATACGACGACGCTGTTAGGGGTATGGAAGAGCACTTGTTGTACTTTTCCATCCCGGACGACCTGTACTTCTTGCAGGAGATGAAAGTGCCGTCGATGTCGGTACGTCCATGTGCATTGTGCAATTGCGTCATCGGATGCGCACCTGTTAATGCTTGCTCCTGTGTGTTTGCATTCCGTGACTACAGGCTATTCAGCGCATGGACCATCTCCTTTGCTTTGCTCCCGGGCTGCTAGCGTTAGGCACACTGTCAGAGACGGAGGACCATGCGAAGAACGCCAAGCACCTTGATCTGGCTGAAAAGCTGATGGAAACGTGCTACCAACTGTACCACCGCCAGCCGACGGGTTTGTCTCCAGACATCGTGAGCTTCCCAAGATGCGAGTGGTGGACCCAAGTACCGCCTACGGCCTGAGACCATCGAAAGCCTCTTTTACCTGTATCGTGTCACGAAGAACCCAAAGTACCGCGAGTATGGCTGGGAGATCTTCGAGGCGCTCGAGACAAACACCAAGGTCAAGCATGGCTACGCCGCCATCTTGGACGTCACGAAGCTGCCGGCCCAGACAGAAAACAAGATGGAGCACCACCGTCCTGGCCGAGACGCTGGTATCACCACTTGCTGCAGGCGCCCGAGAATTTGTCCCGCTACAAATATGATATTCAACAGGGAGGCGCACCCACTGCGTATGTCCCGTCAACACCCAACGAAAGCCCACATCTAATCATTGCTTTTCTTGCGTAGTTGATACCGTTCTCGTCGCGGTAAGCGTTCACCTCACGAACGCAGTCGGCTGCCAGCGACAAGAAAAATTTCTTGCCAGGGTTCTTCAGTTTACCAGGCCAGGACCCATCCTTGCGCTTCTCGTTCTGCCACTCGTGTCCTTCAATCAACTCGATTTTCTTCTGGTTCCATTTGCGACGCCACACATCCTTAATTTTTGCTATAACGAAGGAGTCAGCAGGTTGACAGAGATCAGTCGCGTTAGGTGGGAAGTACACGAGACGCGCATTCAGTTTTTTGAGCTCGTCCTGGCACTCATCTTCATCTAGGTGGGATGAACAGTTGTCGAGAAATATCGACTTTTCTCGTCCTAAGCGATCCGCGTTCATCGCTCTATGCTCCCCAGGTACACTTGAAACAAGCGCTTGCTCATCCACCCCTTAGACCCGTCCTGTAGCAGACTCCTGGAGTCTTGTCTAGAACGCCACGAATTGGATAGCTGCTTGAAGTGTTCTGGAGAATTATCATCGGTGGATGAAGTCTGCCACTCGCTCCGCCAGAGATCCTGACCACCATTGTCATCCTCCCCACCAGACACCACATCAGCATACTTAATGTTTTTTTCGCCGACGAACCCAAGCGTTTTGCCATTGTCGAAATCCACAACGAAGTGGGTCTCATCAATGTTCTCAATGACATCCTCGTTGAGCACGCCGGACTCGAATCCACGCTTCAGCTGGCCGAGATGAGTGGCAACTTCACGTTCGATTGCTGCTTGTTTCTCTGGGCTGATTTGCTTCTTGCCGCTGTGTGTGCGGAAGACGATCTGATGCGCCTCCATGAATGTCTGGATCCATCTCGCGGTGATCTTTAAGCAAAGCTCCATTTTGGTCGACCGACGAGATTGTATAGGGACCTGTACTTGTCTTCAGAATTCGCAGCGCCAGTTGGCGCAGAAGCGACGCGTCAAACTTCAGCCCTAGCTTCCGCAGGCGATCAAATTCATCCAGCAACTCATCGTACAGCCACGACACCCATTGACTTCGTCGTCTTCCGCGCCCCGTAAGAGCCTTCTTATGAGCCCGCATACGACCATCGTGTCGCCTAGCTGATAGCTCACGTGCACCTTTAGGCAGATTCAGGATCCTCTCCCTCTGTTTCCACCATGATGTGGCTTTCGCGAGGTTGGCATTGCGCGATTGCGACCTGAAAATCTCAGGGAACTCGTCAACAGCTCGAGCAAATAACCCTTTAATGCCTCCACGTTTCTCCATCTCGACCAACCACTGCACCACTTTGACCCGCTGCTTAACCGTGCTGACGATTTGTGTCGATCGACGGGAGCTTGCAGTTTCTTGTAAACACGCGTCTGCTGAAGGCGGAACACTCTTCTCCGACTCTTCTTTGCTCGATGAGTCAGCAGAGGAAGAGGTCTCAATTGACGGGCTCAGTTCCGAGCCTATAGCACTGCATCTCGACGCCTTCGCAAAAGCCGCGACAATCGGCGAGGCACTGGACATCTCCTTGACGTCGCGGCAGTCACAGCTCGGGCACATGATGGGTTGCCCAAAACCTTCGGGTCCGACTGGAGTTCCGCAAAAGGGTGCATGCTAACCGAGCACTGTGGACAGGTGTGGACTGTACCAACAAGCTCGCCACAGCCACCGCATGGACTTTTCGACACTTCGGTGTTCACACTCATTGAATGAGCTATTTGTAGTGCAGGAGGTCTTCGTGGCGCGGTGGCAAACAGGAAATGAATGGTTTGGCTTTTGGCTGGCAAAGACTGCAAGTACAGGTCAAATATATAATTACTCTAAAATATGTGGCTATGTCAGTTATTTTTAATAAAACATACCACGTAAAAGTAAAACCTTCGTATTCGACGCAGCCACCGTTGATATTAATATACCATATGCACCACAAATCGTGGCTGACCCTTACCAGTCCATATGTTGTCGGAGCCACCGACACGGCTAACTGCACGAAGGGGGCTCGAATCCAGGTCAGCCGAATGAGAGGGTCGGACCCATCCCACTGCACCAGATGTACACCCTAGCACAGACTATTTTTGATCATTGATTTTTCATATTCACAACAATTAGTCACACTAAATCAAAGTGAGACTATTTTCCGTATGAGACTAATATTGAACGCAGATTAATTGCGGTGACTACTGTAGCTCTGGGGCGGTGAAACTTGGTGTGCTGCGTGCGGCTGAACCTTGTTGTTCCGCTCCACGAGGATTGACGCTGCAGACGGCTCCAAACTTGGTGTACACCTCGTTGTATAGAGTCGTCGTAGGCAGATAAGGTTCAACGGTAATAAAATGCATTTGAATGGGCAAAAGTAATACGTGTTTGTGAGTTTGTTGTGGCTAAAGCATCAAGCATCTCGAGCTCAACGAAGTCGGCGAAGTGGACGGCGATGTTGCGTCCCGCGTTCGTACCCAGCTTCGTCCTCGATGAAGGCACGGCGCACCCGAGCACGGCGCCGCCTGTTGAACGCAGCAAGCACTCCAGGGGGCAAGTTCGAAGCGGGCTCCTCCGTCGCTTCCCAGTCGACGATGTAGACGCGCCGGCCGTCTCGCACGTACGTGTTCAAGATTGAACGGACGTCGTACAACCTGCCCATTCGGCTTCGCTGTTACCGCTGTCGTCGTCAACGTGTGTCACCACTGGCAAGGCCGTCATCTCCTCATGCGGCGTGGGATCAGGAATCCAGACGACGTCGCTGTCGTATCCATCAGTGGTGTCAGCACCAGCGACGGAGCTTGGCGCCTTGTCCTCCGCTGGTGACGCAGACGGCGGCTTCTCTTCGGCGACCGTGACATGGTTGGACATCTGAGCTTTTCGTTGGCGACAACGTTAGCTGCTGGCAGCTTCTCTTCGTCGACGGCGGTGCTTTCTGGCGTTAGCTTTTCTTCGGCAGCGTCGAGGCTTGGCTGCGTCAGCTTCTGTACGGCCGCGGTGCTGGACTCTCCTGCATGGCGGATTGAGTCGCTCCAAGCTCTGACGTGGCGTCCTTCGATGCGTCGTACCCGTGGCTGATGAAGTGCTGACAAGGCCTGGGTCAAGAAGACAGCTATGTCATCGTCGTCGTGGCGGGCCGCGATACGAAGGTACCGTAATGCTTCATCCGTTAGTTGCATACGAGGAAAATTCTGTGTAATAAAGGCTCTAACGAAATCGTTGAAGGCTTTGCGGCTAAGGCAAGGCATCGTTCAGCTACTAGAAAAGCAAGAATGAGTAAGTTGCATCTTGCTTCTAATTCACATGAAATTGTAACGAACGACGGGGATAATTTTGCCAAGTTATATTTTTGGATGTCGATGCGAATTGGACGAAGACAGCCTACTCGCATGCGAACACTGTCCCATGCGTACACTGTCCCATGCGTACACTATCTCAAGCGTACAGCCAGTTTCTTTAGTCGGAGCTGTATCTCAAGCGTACAGCTCCGACTAAAGAAACTCTTTGGTGACTCAGGAGCAGGGTCGCTGATGGCTCCGATGGCCAGGCGGGCACGATACTCTGTGATGAGCTCCTTTAGCGCACCCTGGCGATGAAGTACACGAAGTTGTTTCTGTAAGCTCGACCCAAATTTTTGCTTGATCCCTCTTTGTTGCAGGAATTCGTTCATGTTTGCCTGAGCGATCTTGCCGGTTTGCATTACGCGGGCGGGGTATTTTTCATCGGAGGGATCCAACACAAATCCTCGGGGTAAGAACAACTTCATGAAGGCAACGATTTGCGTCGACTGGGACTTGTACTGTCGGTCGTCACAGACTTCCCAGAGGCGAGGGGTCTTCGTATACCACTCAAACCAAGTCGCTGATGCAGGCTTCGAGGCAGCTCGTTTTCTCAATTTCTCTGAGTGTTCTTCTTCGAAAACAAGTGCAGCTCCGACACGAGTCTCGCCTGCTGTCACGCAGTCTGCACCCCTGTCAGTCGACTTCCGTTTTTCAAGCTCCGTAATGCACTCCGACAGCGCTTTGTTGGCATCAATAAGTTGAGCGATCACAGCGTTCTGATGGTTGATCAGTTGAATCTCACGCGTAAACGGCTTAACCTCTTCTGTGGAGGTCTCACTTGCTTTACGATTCAGTTCCACACCTCCAAGCAAGTAATTCAGGCATCTCCACTTCAAGCGAAACCAGACACATTCGCATCCGAGACGTGTATGGGCTCAACGGGTATCGATCATTGATTTCAGGAAAGTGTTGGATTAATGACGCTACGAGCAGGTCTTTGTCTTTGTCGTGGAATCAAAACCGGCCAACGAAGGTATGCTTGGGTTCTCGTCTGCCTTCCAATCACTTAGCACTTTTGACACTTTCCTGTCCTCGTTTGTAGTGTTGAATACATAGGCGAACGCTTTGTTTGTTGCCGTCATGTTCCAACTGCCGCGGTCGAAGATCCATTGCGGGCTAAGTGACGCTTCAGCGTTAGCATGTTGTGCGCCACCTCGGCGAAATGAATGAGATGAGAGACCAACCGATACTCCTGCTCTGGCTTGACGCTCATTTGCTCCCTTAAGCACCCGGTTGACATAACCTTGCATTTTCAATGGGACGGACGCGTGGCGTTGAGGTGTATTCTCCACCGTTGTATTTGCAGGTTCACCTTCGTCGTCACAGTTGAGAAGTGCTTCACACAACGGCGTCGTGTCCCTCGCTGGCGCGTCGCCTTTATCGCCGGCAACGTAAAACTGCTCGAGGTCGAGGACCGATGGCACTGGAAACGCTTGCATCGCTAGTGCCATTCCAATTGCGTGCAGAGGGCACGTAATGAACGAGCTCTTGTCTGGGTAAAGAGATAAACCTTGTTCCTCGGACGTTTTAGCCCGGATCAGACGTATGAAGAGCACGTTGCCCGACGACACCGACAGGTTGCACTTCTGAATGAAAGCAAGGTCAGGTGCACGTCCAAACGCATACCACATTATGCACAGGAGAGCAGCATCCTGGTACTCTTTGGCCGAGCAAGCGTCAAAGTAGAGCCCGTCGATCAAAGTGTGCAAGTCGTCCTTGGTGCATGCGGGCGCCTTACTGACCGTCTCTCCTTGCTGTCGCTTGAGGCAGTGTCGCTCTAGAATGCGTCCCATCTTGAGCAGCTTCGGCTCGATGACGCACCGATGCTGGGGAAGTCTTCTAGCAGCCAGTTCTTGACGTTGCGGTAGTAGCTCATGACGGTGTTTCGCTTCCGCAGCTCACCACCTCGGCCTTGAGTGAACGCGAGATACATGGCGAACCGGTCTAGCAACTTCACGAAGGCCGAGCCGTTGCTGTCCGCAAGGAGAATGCCGCGGATGAAGTCCATCGTGCTATTTTCCGAAGATAGATATCCCTTGAACACGCTGATCTCCGTCGACTGCGCTCGCTTCGTGTTTTCAGGAGCAAGGTCTTGGAGGCTCATTGTTTGTATGCCTGGCGTCGGTTGGTTGCTTGATATCCGGCAAATATGCGAATGACTTGATTTGTGTATTGACAAAAAATATCTGGCTGTCGCTGCCGACATTTTGCGTCGGCCACGTGTCGGCAGCCGGTTGACCTAACCCTATGATGCTTATAGGTCGATATTCCATGAAGGTAGTCTGTGATTCGTTGAACAACAAGCTGGCCAATCATAATGGCTCATGCGAGCATACCGAAGACAAGTAACTCGTTATACTGTCGGTTGTTTCACGATATTCATCCATATCCTTCTCCATTCAGTGGCGTAACTTTCTGCATCGTCGGGGTGCTCCCGCTCCAGCTTTACCTTCACACCTTTGGCCAGTGCTGATGTGGTTCTGCTGGCACAGTTCGGTAGAAATTCTTGGAGGTCACCTAGTTGCCTGGTTTCCCTGTCCGGTGGCAGATGAGCTGTTGCCAGCAGCTTTGCGCGCATGGACATTTCCAGAAGATATGTCCCATCGTCTCCTTTGTCCGCTGCAACTCTTCATTCTTTGGCAGCTGTTGTCGTCGTGGCGTCCATCGTGGTATAGGTTGAGTTGCCGGACGGCGACTCGATACACCACCCATACTTGGTACTCGGTTAGCTCGCGTCGGTGGGACCACACTTGCTTCGGCGTCTGTTGCAGGGCTGCCGCTTGCCATTTGCTCTCTTGTGCTGTTGTTTCTAGCGCTTCTATTTGACTCTTTACGGATGACCCCACACCTTTGTATCTCCTATACGGTTGTTTTTTGATCGCCAAGAGCACGTGCTTATTCGCGATCGTCTCCGGTACACTCAACGGGAACCGATGTAGTTTAGGGTCCGCGTATAATACCAATATTCCATCCTTCTGGCGCTGCTTGATCCGCTGGCAGTCTGCCGCCGTCGTGGGATCTACCGGTGTGCTGTCCGCAATTATCCAGTGGATGCCATCCGGCTGTTGTTCTACATGAATAACACCACCGTGTTCTGTGCTTTGTTTGACGATAGCTCCGCTGGCTTGCCCATCTTTAACGTACAGCTGCTGGCTAGAGAGTTGGGATGGTTAGGAGATCAAGATGCAAGTCTGATAAGTCGTTACTGAAGTGACGCGTGGTTTCTTAGCTTCAGATTATCAACCAGTCTCAATTGACACTAAACAGCAAACACGATTCTTCACCAGAGAACACCATTTTGTTAGCAGCCTCGTCTCAAATGGGAGCGCCTCGTCACACATGTCTCGGACAAGATGCTGGACATCAATGGACAATATAAAACGAGGCGGTGGACATCCGTGGAGGATGTGGGACGAGGCATCTACAAATGGGACGTGGTCAAGAACAATATGGAGCTCACTGTTTTATTCTTGTTTAACGACATTGACCTTTTTCACTTTCTAAGCGCTACGTACTCCTCCCACATTGCGAAGAACATTCAGTCTCTCAAGTTACTTGCCGATTTAAAGTCGAACGGAAACACCTCAATAGCAGTTTTCATCGTCTGTTCATCACTGCCATCCGTATCGCCTAAGTCCATCGCCAGATCCTCATGGTTTTTCAAACGAATAAAGTTGTGCAAGCATGCAAAGTAAAAAAGCACGGTTTTGACAACGACAAACTCACACACAAAAGCGACCCGTATAGTTTTGAATTTTAGGCAACCATCGACACGCTCGACCACGTTCGAGCTTTGACGTGTCTCAGATTGTACAGCTCCCAGGCAGTTTTCGGCCTGCCCGAACCGCCCACTCTTTAACCCCCAGAACTTACGGTTGTATATTACAACATCGCTTTGCGCACGTTTTCGTAAAATATTGTTAAATACAAAATGTTAAAACCTGCACATTTCGCAAGGTATTTGAAGTTTTGCACGATGGTAGGTTGGAATCCTACAAAAACAGAGCTTGGGATTGGTGGCACGAGTACAAGCGCAGTTCGTGTATTTCCTGCCCAGATTGATTGCTGGGGTTGCGAGCGAGCGCCATTCGGTCAGGCCAGTCAGTTTGGAATTCGCGCGAACGGAGAATGGCTCCGATATGCGGGACCCAGCGCGAGTCGGAGGCCTATAGCCCTTCAAGCCCCGGCCGAAAAGTGTGTGGGGGTATACTTTTTCATTAGAGTGGTTTCGCAGTCAAGTTTCCCATGCCGATTCCCTCACACAACACGCTACAACACATAGACCATCCATTTTCCAAAGATCTGTGAGAAATCTCCCATGGAAAAACGACATCTGTAGGAGACCTGCCACAGACGACTGGTTAGCAGCATTTTTCATTTCCTATTTTGCCTTAAAAGTCTAACACCAAAGCATGGTTGACGAGAAGCGCAGAAACTTCTCTGAAGAAGAGGACGTTATGCTGCTGCGCCAAGTTCTATGCGAGCAACCATTTCAAGCACAGCGAGGCAAGATCAGCGCCGCGTGGGATGCGGTAGCAGCTAAGCTTGTGGCGGACGAGTCGTTTCCTCGGCTCAAATTGAGCGGGAATAACGCGCTTGTCAAAGCGAGACGGCTCGAAAATGAAGAGAGCCTGGCCGCATCTGGCGTCTCAGAAGACGACGGTGAGCGAACGTTGCTGCTCGACGAGTTAATCGAGCTCGTCGACGACCACGTCGAGTCAGTGAGCGCAATCAAGGCTGCCGATTCAGCAAAATGCCAGCGTGAGAAGAGGCGTCTGCAACGACTCGCCGCCTCGCCATGGAATCGCTGGAGGAAGACCCAGAAGGTCGCCCCAAGGTAAGCGACTGAGGAAGGACGTACTGCTGACGGAAATGCTGCTGGAGCTTAAGGATAAGGAGCTACAGGACAGAAAGGAGGCTCGAGACCACATGGCCGCACTGCGCGAGGCGGAAGCGCTCACATGCTTGCGGTGGTTCAGGCGGTGTCAAAGAGCATTGTAGAGTTGATTGATCCAGAGCAAGAAGGACTACGCTAAATATAGCTGAAGAGGAAATTTTATTTATGGTGTTAAGTAGTCAAGAAGAGACGGAGGGTCTATTCCAAAGTACTCACTGATCTGATTGCCACCGTAGAGGCAGCAGTGGCAGTTAAGGAGAAACATGCTAACTAAAACGTACTTGCCTACCGGTGACAGTCGAATCTTCAGTGACTTCTTGTAATTAACGAACGTAAACTTGGTCTTTAGATCACCGAATTTCCACTCCACAGATTTTCTCACCGAACTCATTAGCTCGTTGAACTGTTTTTCCTTCGGCGACACTCGCGCACCCTTAAAGCCGGATACCAAGAAGACTGGATCCCGTAAGCGGGATATCCATACAAAACGTAGCCATCGAAAATATCATAGTTGTCCGCAACGTAATCAGCGAGCTTGCTCTCGCGAAGCATTGTGATATCATGTCGCCGCCGTTCCATGGCCCCCAGTAATGAATAGACAGACCATCAGGCACGACTGCTGCCTGAAAGTTCATGCAGTGCACACGCTTGTGACCCGAGTAAACTTGCTTTTGCAAATTTTCATTCCTGCCAGGATGCGAGCTCGGCCGGCAGACTGGGATCTTGGTCCCGTCGATAAAGCCGTACACATTTTCATAGGAGAACCGCAAGCATAAACGGCATCACAGTACATTTGTATGCGCTCCGCATAAACGCGCTTGTGGAAGTATATGAGCTCATGATATCTATTATACACGTATAACACTGCAAGTAGCAAAAAATAAGTTAGAAGCAGCAACAGTAAAACTAGCAGCAAACAGACGCATACCTATGTGGTTGAATAGTCGAGACAACGCGCTGGTCGACCGCCCAAATCGCTGCATCATGTCGTAGTTGCAGCTGGGATAGCTAAGACGCGTAAGGAGGATGCACACTGCCTCCGTTTTATGAGCCTTGTCGCGGTGGGTGGTGATGACGAACTCGGGTAGTTCAAACAACCGAGACAGCACGAAGACGCCGCGAACATCGAAGCGGAACACCTTCTCCGCGTTTGCGTCAGTCATGGACGCCACATTGAAGCGGACATCAGGGATGAGAGGACGCTCGGGGTGCTCCTGGATGGCGAAACATGCGAGAAGCTCCTCGCCGTCGAGGTCTAGCAGGAAGGAGCAGCTCCAAAAGGAGCAGGTCGTCCATCGCTCAAAACGAGCGACTTAATTACTGGTTGGTACGCACCGCAGCGCTTTTAATACAATCGACTTTGACAGGGTGTGGATGTGGTGAAGAACTGCTGCGAAATCTAAAGAGCGCTTTCACTTTTCATTTCCCGCTCCCATGTGATTTGTGTGGGAGTCGGAGAAGGAAAGTGCATTGCGAAACATCTCTATTATGTTGGAGCTCCAACATAGTTTTATATAAACATTTGTATATCTCGTCCGTAAATACTAAATTGGTGTGTGTGAAAGAAGGGTGAAGTGGGATAGTACGTCTGCACATAGGTAGTCGGTTCCAACATAGCGGGCATTATGTTGTCTAACCAAACTGACGAGCTTTGTGCAAGTTGGATAAATCAACATGATTTTCGTCCCTTTTACCGGTGACACTCTGTTTTTGCACGTGACTTTCCTGCACCAGAAACACATGTACACTTCGCCAATTAGCGTTCCATTCAATTGCATGCTGTCAATCACTCCCTAACAAAGAGCGGGGCACTACTAGTAGAAACGCCACGTGACGTCACATGGAGATCTTCACTCTCGTCTTCATTGGCTTCCACGCTTCCGTCTCCATCGCTTTGCGCACTTCCTTCCTCATCCATGTATACACGGCGGCGGCGACGCTTGCGCTGCGGTTGACCCGGACGCCGATCTTGAACCCGATAATTCTCGCTCAGGTGTCCTGGAATACGATGGCCTCTGTCCCATTCCAGGTGCCAGATTTCGAAGCATGTCTTGGACTGTCCTTCGCGGACGACATTGCATAAGTGCTTCCTAGAGGCGAGCAAGTAGAACAGACAGTTAGTAAGTAGCAGTACAACGCGCCTGCGTAGTAGGCAACTGACCTGAGCTCTCCCTCAGAGCACCCCAGACAGAACCACTTGGTGAACTTCCTCGGCTTGACACGATGCACCGCGTAAATCTTGCAGGTACGCACAATCCGTTTCTTTCCTGGCTTTCCGTCGCTGAGTGGCGTTTTGGTTTCCTTTTATCAGGACACTGGGCAAGATAATGCCCATTCTCAACCCCGCGTTGAGTATACGGTGTTCGTGGAGACACAGCAGTTCTATTTCTAGCTCTAGTTGCAGCCTGCAAAGGAAAACGTACGATTTAGTCCCGTTACCACCCAGAGTGAGCTAATCTGCACACGCACCTCAAAATCTCGTCGAATTTTGACTTATCAACCGCGAGAAGCTGTTCAAGTAGAGTCTGAAAAAACTTGTAGTCCTCTGGTGCGCGCTGGTCCGTAGTCCGCAAATGATATCGATGAACGATAAAAGCGCCATGTCTACCAAGCCACTTTTTGGCTTGTATGCCAGCTGGATGCTGTAGCGTTGCATCCGGAGCTAGTCATGGATGTCTACGCCCCCATCCAGCGCTGGTAATCCCTGATCAGCCCGGGCGCCAGAAAATTTTGTCCCTCTCTGCCTACCCTGCGATCTGTACCACCAATATAACATCCAGCATACCTGTCAGTCACACTCTTAACATCCAACATCAGATCCAACATGAGGCACTTACACACTGGTCCAAGCTCTTTGCTACCCCCCGTGACTGGCGTTACAGCAACCGTATCACAACGCCACGACAGAAAATATGACAACCTTACGGGTTAAAGCAACCGTGAAGCCAGCTGGTGGTCGGTAATATATAATAAATGACGCTTCAGCCCTAAGGCCACGTCGCCTTCATCACGAGCTTAGTCTAAATTTAGAGATTATTATGTATCATGTGACCGACACCAAGGTATGTCAACCACACAATCCAGCGTGTGCCACATCTCAGACACTTGTAAATCTTCGAGCATACACGCTGAAAGTCGACTACGAAGGCAACAAACCCGATGTCTTGTTGTCTTTTGACACGCTGCTGGAGATGACAGTCAACCGGCTGAGGCACTAAGGGGCCAAGGAGCAAGGAGCTGTATTAAAGGTTAATGATACAGTCGAGTTACCTACTTGAGCTCGCTCAGTAGCTTCTGATGTATTCCGCTAACCTTAGCAGCATCCACTTTGGATATGGCTCGCTCTTGGGAGTAATACATGATCACTCACAGCATCCGCAGACGCATCACTTTAACATCATTCTTCGGCACGTTATAGTTCTGGATATCCATCTTCTCTGTGATATAGTTGCATGCTAGAGCAACAATCATTACACCACAACTTGTGGCGTCTGGTTCCTCGGGTGATTCAACCCACTCGACAGGACCGAAAGTAATGTTGGTAGTCTTCGTCACTATCGCTGTCCTTCTGGATGCCAAACGTGGCATATAATTTTATGTCATGCAGTAGAGGACCCGTATGACGCCTCAAAGCACCCCTAAAGCATAAACACCAGCGAATACGAGAAATGGTCCTCACTTCCGCACGCACCAACTGTATAGACTGCTCCTTACCATGGGTAGACGCCCCCTGCGTTGAAGCCATCCGCCTTCTTCCTCGCGTGCGTGATTGCGTCTCGCTGCTCTCTGTCCTCCCGCTTTGGCGCCCGACTCCAAAATGAGAGGCTCAATACAGTCCCACTCAAGCAAACCGTATTTAAGAGGATGCATATATTATTGAATCGTAATTTGTTCCAGGTGAAAATTTGAGATTTAAATTACGTGTGGATTTATGTAAATATGTTAAAGCAACCGTACATGTCGCATATTTCCGGTTGCCGTAACCACCCCGACCCCCGTCGACAACATGTGAACAGGATTGTTGTCCATCCACATCGCAGCGGTAACTTCAGGAAACATCTTGTTTTCAGCGAGCTTGACTGTCCCTCGTGGCGGCTCAAAGGGTCAGGTTTTGCGAACTTTCTTATGCGTGGTGACTCCCTCCGCGTAGCCAGAATGCGTGATTAAGCAAGTCCCAGTGAAGTAGATCCGGCGATGCAGCAGTTCCAAACGGTTGCGAATAACAGCTTACATAAATTTGTGTTAGCTGGATCCTGTCGTCTCTGTGTCTCTGTCTGCTAATCACAATGCTAAACGATAAGTGAAATTAAAGTGTGGTCATGCACACCGGCGTCGGTGCCACTGCAATCCCCGTAGGCGCGACAACCCATCTAATGCGTTATGGGCGCACTCGGCACAATCGCCGTCCTGCACGCTACAATCCGCCCGCTTAGCCAGTGAGCGCGGTGTCTAGCGCCGCTTTTCACTCTTCCTAGCACCCTTTCCTCCCCCAGAAATCAACCATGCTCATCTCCTCGCTGCGCTCCTCATTCGATGACATGAGGCTGGCTGCCAGTTCCCGACTGCTTACACTGGCCACTGAACAGCCCGTGGCTCGGCACCCAACTGGGCCGTCCACATTTCAGACAATGAGGCTACAGGACCACTTTGCATTCCGGGAACGGGTACCGGCATCCCAGAAATAGCCGCAAAACCCGTACCGAGACAATATCTAATCGTGGGAATTCCCGCACAATCGCCTTGTACGCATCATCGCGATAGTACTCTACTTGCGTAATCTGAGCGGTATTATAAGGAGCTTAGGCCCCTGGGATGCCAGGTATGTCACGACCGCGGCACGTCGGTCAAGTCTCGCCCACAAGTCATTTTGTCTTGAAGCGAGTGGTTCTTCACCGTCAAATTGTATGTCCTCGCAGAACTGAGCAGCTCTATTTCAAATTGCGTCAAAGTTTGAGTCATCGTGATCGGATAAACTATCACCTCGCATCTGTATTAGATCTCAACAAGACAGACAGCGGACGCAGTGTCCTGGTCCTTCCTTTAGTAATAAAGTGACAACGTATTTGCCTTCTCTATCATACCTCGACGTAAAAATCAAATCGACCGTCCGCATTCGGTCGAGAACTCCACTTGCCCTAGCCCTTTTCTGTAGTTTGAGTTCTTCTATCATAATCGTATCCAGTACATGATTTATTGGGGACCAGAGCCACTGAATCTGAGGTAGCATACACACTCTACAATTTATCTAGTTCTACTTAGGCATTCTGTAGACAGAGGTTAGCTTAACCCTGTGCCAGTCTCAAAGGATCCATCTCTCAATAGTTGTTCTATTTCGTCGGTAGCTGAGTTCAATAGTTGATTTTTGCGCTTACATGATGCGCTGCTCGGTGTATGAATACTTTGAGCTGTATCTAGACACTCGACAACAGACACAGTATTCTTGGTCACAGCTCCCAATACAAGGTTGAGTCGGTGCGCAAAACTGTGAACAATATATGGATATATACCATGACTTTCGTTTCCTCCCAGCTCGCCAAGCAGAGTAGGTTTTCAATCATCGTATTCCGTAGCACATATCGCATAAACAAGAGTCTTCATCATACCTTTAACTGCCCTTTTCTCTTCTGGAGCTAGCCTTACCGCCTGCTTTTTCAGCCAGATGATCACGTGCCATGGACATACCTTAGTAGTTGGCAGGCTTCCGGAAATGCTTCTTCAAGAACGGTTCTCGTGGACCGCTTTGTCTGTGATGAATACGAGGACATTTCCATGAGTGGGGTTGTGATTTTGGCTAGACGCAGGCTCAGCTTTTCCTCGCTCTCTACAAAGAATGAAAAAATATTGGCCCTACAACACTATAACCTTTATTGTACTCGACACAATCATTGGACCAAACCCCTAATCATGCCTAGATAACTAAAACCCCATAGCAACAGTTAGCTACAGGGTGGAATCGCGCGTATAAATATCAAAGAGCGGTTAAAACAGCAAATTCACAGCCGTTTTGGCGCTGTGAGCGCTTTAAAATACGTCTAAAATGAAAGGGCCCCATCGGGAAAAGAGTCTGCCGTTTTTTTCGAACTTAGAAGCTATGATTGGAGAATAGCCTATGCATGGGGTTTGAAAGGTGGGGTTGTTGAGAGCGATGCATTTTTTAAGAGAAGATGGCAAGCCTATGTAAGGTGACTTGTAATTTGTATTTGTCATTTGGTTTTCTAACCCTTTTCCAGATAGGGGACCCTTTAGTTTAAATGTATTTTGAAGCGCTCATAGCGCCAAAACGGCAGCGAATTTGCTGTTTTGACCGATGTTTCGGCGGCGTCTGAACTTGGCGAGCGATAACCCAGTTGAACTTTCAAAGTATACATTTTTTAATTAGCGGCTTCTATGACGTGGTTTTCAACATAGTTGTAGAATCCAATTCTGGTGTCTGTAAAAACAAGCCAAAAACTGATTCGAATTATACACACTAAAATCAGTTTGAGTCCCCTCTGGTGTCTTATACACAACCGCAATCGGCAACTAGTATAAATACCAAGTAAAGAGAGGGACTTTAACCCCCTGGTTCCCAACGTCGTAAGATACGACATTCCTAAAATCGAATGTCGTAAGTTACGACATTGGTGAGGCCTATATAGAGTTTGGCTCGGGTTTGGATTTGTAATACTTTAATCAAGTGATTCGGTGGGCATTGAATCAAAGAGGCTTTTGAGAAAAACAAAGTGAGCGAACGTAGTGAGGGCTAAAATAGTTGGGTTAGGGAGGCCGGCAGGCAGTGCTGAGGCAACTCATTTTAGAACTTGCCCGATGGCACGCACCCGCTCCGCGAAGAACGCCTACACTGCCGCTGTCGCCCATGACGTCGACTTCCCGCACTTCTGGCGGCAGTTGCGGGCGGCGGGATGGACGCCCAAGCCGCCGAGGGCCTCGCGGCCGACTGGCGCTATGTCACGCCTGATGGCGGTGGCATGTTCGTCGGCGAGCGAGCGCTGGTACAGCACGCCTTTCGGACAGGCCTGCTGGACGCTGCCCCGGCGGACACAACAACGATCACCACGGGCGCGGGATCGGCAGACTCGGCGGCTGGATTGCCGGACTCAGCGGCGGGATCGACGGACTCGGCGGCGGCCACGGCGGACTCAGCTGCGGCCACGGCGGCGGGATCAACGGACTCGGCGGCGGCCACGGTGGACTCGGCTGCGGCTACAGCGGACTCGGCGGTGGCTACAGCGGACTCGGCGGCGGCTACAGCGGACTCGGCGGTGGCCACGGCGGACTCGGCTGCGGCTACAGCGGACTCGGCGAACTCGGCGGCGGCCACGGTGGACTCAGATGCGGCTCCAGCAGACTCGGCGATGGCCACTGCGGACTCGGCTGCGGTTACGGCGGCGGGATTGACGGACTCAGCGGCGGGATCGGCGGACTCGGCTGCGGCTACAGCGGACTCGGAGAACTCGGCGGTGGCCACGACCAACTCCGCCTCCAGAACTACTCGCTGTAGCTGTCTACAAATTTCAAGAAATATTGCAAGAGTTTATTCTTGGGTTCGTGGACCTAGTGCTGGTAGACGTCTACATCTCGCACAAGGAGGCCGCCAGGTTGGCCGGAACGACGCCGATGACACGTGAGGCCTGGTCCACGGTCCTGCAGAACCAGCTGCTGCAGCTCAAGGCCGAGGACTTCGCCGGAGACATCGCAACGCCTCAGAACTCGGTGCAGAAGCGCAAGCGCAGCGCCGTCCGCATCACCCACGTCCACGAGCAGATTGAAGACTGGTCCGTCGTCTCCGTGATCCAGAAGCGCCGCCAGCGTTCGTGCAAAGTCTGTGCGCTCCTGCGGACGGACCCCAAGAAGAAGTCGTACGCCACGACCTTCTTCTGCGAGCGCTGCTCCGTCGATAACGCCAAGTGTTGGCTGTGCAACAAGATACGGCGTCAGTACAAGGGCGTGGCCAAGACGTGCTTCGAGATCTGGCATGACGACTTCGACGCCGGAGAGGCCATCCCACTTACCTTGGGCAAGCGCGTGGTGATGCGGCGTCCTGGCCAGGCGGCAGACAAGCGCCAGAGGACGCACCGTGAGCTCCAGCTTCGCGGCGAGGAGGGCGACGACGAAGACAGCGCAAAGAAGAGTAGTGAGTAGTGCTAGGTGTAGTTGATGAGTGTTCGAAAGGCAATGAATTTAGTTGAGCGTGCGTACATTTATAATTTGCTTTGGGAAGTGACTGACTACTCTGTGCATTTTTGGCTTCTTCGTGCAACTCTTTTGAAACTGTCCCTTCTGCAAAGTAGTATGTTACGACATTACGCCGGTCTCTCCGAGCTTTATGTCGCCGCGCTTACGACATTGGCCGACGAAACCTGTTGAAACCTTATCGACCTAGCCCTTCGCCAAACATCTGCCACATACAAACCTCTGGTGACACGGCTACGTCGTATAATACGACATAATATTAGTGCGTTTTCGATACACTTTCCTGGGAACCAAGGGGTTAACTGACCTCTTGGACATAATTCGAATCAGTTTTTGGCTTGTTTGACAAGGTCCCAGTAAGAACTGGACAGGCGCCAGAATTGGGCCCAACGCTGAAAACCACGTCATAGGAGCCGCTAGTTAAAACTACAGAATTGAGCTGGTAGTGCCAGCGGTATGGGCACTACACGTGCAACAAGTAGCCGCCCGAGTACGTGCTGTTCTCCAGCAGCGTGCCGTTTTCGTGCCCAGGTTATGGATGTGCGTGGCGCGGGAAGTGTAGTAAGACAAGAAAATGGACGTGTAATACGCCACGTCGTCCGCGTCTGTGGGCGTGAGGCTGCGCAGGAACGTCTTGCCCAGGTTGGAGGTGTCGGATCTGTTTCGGTGCCGCTGGCCACGATGCCCAAGTACACACCCGTGGCGTTGAAGTGCCAGAAGCCTAGGTACAAGCCATCCACGGGCTCGCACATGTTCACGTCGATGATTTGCCAACACGTGGAAGCTTGAAGTCATTACCACCTTCGTGTGCGATAATGCACTCCATCACTTTTGCAAAGTCAGAAAGCACTTATCCAGTGTAGTATAGTTTATCAGATTTTACGCTGTTTCTACGGCTGTAATCAGCTTGTCGACATCATTAGTTGGGTTCTTGTACTGCAGTGACTGTATAGCGTTAAAGAAACCTAAGTCGAGGACATTGCAGTCCGGACCCGTCAGGTTCAACAGGTGACTGATCATCAGTACAGTGTCCACGTCGAGATGCCGGCGACGACGCTCCGCCCGAAGACTCTCCGCCTAGGCGGCGCGACGAACCACGGCGCGTTCCAGCAGGCGACGAAAAGTCTCCGAGTTGGACAGCCCTTGAGCGAACACTTGACATCAGACAGGAAGAGCTTGCGCTACTCGATCTGTGCGGCGGTGCGAGCGTGGACGGGTTGTCCTGGGTGGGCGGATGCGATGTCAACGACGGTAAAGGCTACAAAAGCGGCCACGCAGGCGGTTGGGATGCGAACCATGGTTGTCGGGGTTGGTGATCGGGTGATGGTCGGTTGATGGTTTGTAGCTGGTGGTCCGTGCAGAAACTCGCAAGTTTGGTATGAACCCAAGCGTGGCGTGTTTACCGAGGTGGTGGGTGGTCTGGCCCACCAGCATCGTGGACATTGATTCTCCACGTCCATCTTACAATTAAATTACACGTCCTATTTGTCGCCTTAAACTTTATTTCTCGCAGTGCTCGCTGCTCTTGAGCTCGAATAGCAACTTGGTCTGGCATCCCATGCTTTCGCAGTGAGGCCCGATTTGCCTCCTGATACATCCGCACCTGATAATCTAATAACCCTTCTATTTGTCCGCTTAATGCAGAAACCTCCACATCATGTTAAAATCTGCAGAATGTATGCCATTTCGACAATATATAAGGAGCAATCACATAAAATATGTATGGAGCCAGTACCCACTTTTCGTGTAGCCCACACATTCGAATTAATCCCCGCTGGGCTGTCTGTGCCAAATGACACTACCAGGAAAATGTATATTTTGAAAGTTCAACTGGGGCTATCGCACCCTAAGAGCAGTTGCCGCCGACACACGTAACTTCTGGGCCGTACGTTAACTCAAAATGAATCTACGACACAAAGCTACAACGCTAATAGGCTAACTTAAAACGGGCCATTTGGCGATAAGACTGATTTTGTTTTGAATGGTCTCGAACAAAACAAGTTTTATCGCCAAATGACCGGGTCTTATAATACGAGATCCTATACTAATATATATTTTGGACATTTTGAGAAATGGCTCGTTAGCCCTTTAGCACCGATGATCCGTACAGGTCCAAGGAGACCTCTACGGCAGTTGGATACACATGCTTATTGGATAGAATGCGCTGTGGGGGCTAGGTTGAAGCTGCTGCATTCATGCAACAGGTCCAAGAGGACCCGTACGAGAGACACTCTTTGGCGACTCAAATCAACAGATGTGTGCCTTATAAGCCTTACAGCGGGTTTATCTCATTCACCGACTCGCAAATCTAAATAGCAAAGAATCACGAATTAATACATAGAGGTTTGCTGAGCAAATCTGCTCCGCTCTGATTGGTTCATAGTATTAAATATCTCTCTGTGGTTGATTCTAGTAAAGTCCAGAAGGACTTCTACCGTAGACCCCATGGCTAAAGGGTTAACAAAGGTTAAAGCGGGAAATGCTTCTGAGAACGGAAAATCCAAGTTTTCTGTTCAAATTAGTTTTTTCGGTCTCCCTTCGGTGCCTCAAGAGAGCCGATTTTCAATTACTTTTTCTGTGGCAATCTTGCTGAGCAGCGTGAACCACGAAACGTTAGAATCACAAATTTCGAGGATTTGATTCCCCCAGTCACGTAGTTTCCCCATAACCTACGATTTTCCTAGCCATTTTTCACCGATTCGCCATACAGTTCAATCTCATGTAGAGTTGATTTTGGATGTGCTTGATGTTGCACTGTAGTTCACTAGAGGTAGACAGCATTCCTAGTTATACTTGAGCCCTCAATTTTTGCCAGCTACAACTTAAGTCAAACATCTTTCAACTACAAATCAAGCTAAAGCTTAGAGTATCCACAACTTCGTGACAGTTTTAAAACTATTCAAGCGATTCAAGTGACATTCGAGCATTGAAGCCCATGACCCGAGCTCAGTCCGAACCCACTCCCTTGGCAACAACGGCAGCGGATGCGGGCTGAAGAACCTGTCGTAGACGGAGACACGTCTGCTGGAGGGACACCAGGTCTATAACACGCAACAGTCAATGCTAGTTCGGCTACCTCGCCACCGCAGCCCACGAATACCCCCGACGGAGTCCCGATGCTGCAACAGCTGCTTCAGAACTTTTGACCAGTACTCAGCAGCAACAACAGTCCCTCAGCCAACTTATTGAGCAGCGGGCTCAAGCTCAACAGCAAATGCTGCAGCAATAAGTCCTGATGCAGCGTTTGCAAAAGAATAAGGGAAATCCGCCGACCTTCAATGGACAGACAAGTTATGAGCTGGAACTTTTTGATTGTCGGTACAGAGCCGTAAAATGCTGATTGCCAAGTTGACTTGATGACCAACACATCGGGTTTCGTCGACATGATCATCGCCAACCCTTGCTTCAACAGCAAAAACGTGGTTACGCGACTTTGGGTTTGTAAAGCGTTGGTTTTACCAACCGATTTTGCCTGAAGATGAAAGCAGTTTTGTGTCGCAGCAAGTGCCGAAAACACTCCAAGATGTTATCGAATTGGCTCATCGGTCCGCCAATTCTAGGCCCATCAAGTCTGGTCCATCAGTTTTCGGCGATCGAAAAGTCAATGGAGCCATCAAGTCGGCCAACTCGAACTCGAACTCAATCTCGAACTCGACTCGAACTCAAATTAGAACTCGTCCGTTCCTTATAAACCGACTGCTTGTTACAGCTCCAGTGCAAAATGGTCATTCGCGCCGGGCGTGTGATTATTGCCGCAAGCAGGGTCACACTGGTGCCGTTTGCCGCAAACTGAAGGCAGACGAGATGGCAAAAGAATAAAAAAATAGTCGGGTCGGTGGGGTGGCTGCCCACTGGGCCTAAACCAGCAATCAAAACTGCAGTAGTTCGACTGCTGATTTAGCACTTACGTGACTGATGCTTTCGTTAGGAAGATTCCCTAGTGTAAGCTTGCACTGCTTGGAATGCCTTGGCTGGCTGTTAATTCCGACATTGGTTGGAAGGCCAATACAGTTTGCCCAAGCGTATCTCATACGGGGTTATTATTTACTCAGTGTCTACGAGCCGCTCTATCCTCGTCGACCGACGACGTTCAAATCCTTGTAGGTCCTCTGATAATTCCCACAATGAGTCCTTGCGCTAATATGCGGCCCACGCATACGACGTCAAATCCGGCGACATGAAGGTGATCACGGCAAATGAGTTTCGCAAAATGAAGAGCACCGCAGATGATTTTTGTTTCCTGGTTCCGTTGGAATAAGCTCCCGAAAAGGCACATCGACAAGTCCAGGGTGATTGGCAAAGCCTCAGAAGGCATGCAGCTGAGCCGGTGTTGCTTAAATACAAGGACCACGTCTTTCGAGCTCAACTCCCTAGTGTTCAACCTACGCGGACGACCGCCATCAAAGCCAAAATTGAACTGGTGGTTGAAAACCCAGTTGCTTGCAAGCAATTGCACCTCGGCAACGACATGAAAACTGCAATTCGTAAGTAGACAGCTGAAATGTTAGACGCAGCCATCATTCGAACTTCAACGTCAGCTTTTCTTCTCCAACATGTTGTGCACTTAAGGCAGTCCGCTGGAAAATAGTTCACGACTTTCAAGCTAGTAATGCAAAGTTGCGCATTTCGGCCTTCCCTGTGCCTAAAAGGAGGATATCTTCGATGCTATCGCGGGTTCTCATTGGTTTCCATCAATTGACTTATTATTGGATTTTTATAGTTCTATTCCGCGAGAAGGACATTCCTTACACACCTTTATCTACTCTAGACGGCTTATTCGAGTACCTCTTTAGCCCAATGGGGTTGACAAGTAGTTGGACTGCCTTCAACCGACTGATGCAGACGATTTTTTCAAGACCAATCCGAGTTTTGTCGTGCATAATTTGACGACTTATTTGAATTGACCAAGAGTCATGATGTGAATGAGCACCTTGCAGCTTTTGATTGAGTACTGCAACGCTGCTCAGATGAAGAACGGTATGTCAAATTTACATTCTGCCCCTGAGATAGGCGACTTCTTTGGCCGAGATGGTGTGTGCATGGATCCCGACAAATTCGTCTAAGCTGAGAGTGGCCGGTTACTGAGACTAATAGTCGCATGCAATCCATATTAGGCACATGCGTATACGTGCTTAAGTTTTGCAAGGACTTCACAGAAATTTCAGCACCGCTTACCGACGCACACGTGGTAAGTTGGCACACGAGAAACTGCAGTTGTCTACTGCGCAGCTCGGATGCTTCAACAAGCTGAAGACAGCGCTGATCTCGCCTCCTGTATTCGCTTATCCAATTATCTCGTGATTTCCATGCACGAATGGATGCAAGCGATTTCGCGGTGTGTAAATGTTTTTTTAAGTGGATCCAGATGGCAATGAGCAAATTATTGCGTTTGGTGGACGCAAGTTGACCTCAGCAAAACTCACGTATCCCCCACGCGCGAAAATATTTGTTGGCAACTCAGTATGCAATGCGAACATGGCATGTTTATCTGCTGGATCGACCGTTCTACAGCAATACAGATCACAAGACGTTGAAGAGCATCTTGGAACAAATTACTTGTGCTCAGTGCTTGGCACGCTGGCTGAACGAGTTGGGGCTTTATCGACCTATTTTCCCTGGATACATGGTGAAACGAATGTCGTAGCGGATGTTGCGTGGCGCAATTCCTCTCAGGGTCAACCCACTATGTGTCGCTGGCTGCCAACACCAACATGGCACCACCAGTGCAAATGAACAGGACTGTGCGAGCCAACATCTAGCATGGTTTAGTTAAAGATCGTGTTTTATACTTTTAGCCGGGGGCCGATTCACCGCGTCGTATTTGCGTTCCCAGCGATGAAGATCTGATCAACAGTATCCTGTTCTAATACCACATATTGCTTCCAGTGGACATCCAGGATGCCTGAAGCCGCTGCTGGTTGTCTAGAAACAATTTACCGGCTACACATCGAGCGATATGTGAAGCGATATGTTCGTTCGTGTGAAATGTGCCAACGAATTATCGCATCTCACCGGAAGCCCGCAGGTCTGCTTCACTTGTTGGAAATTCCCCGCAACCGCTGGATGGATATCTCAATGGGCTTCGTCACAGGTCTTCCGAAAGCTCGTCTTTCCAGTTGTGACCGCCGTAATGTTGACTGTGGATAGATTAACGAAGCACGCGCATTTCAGCCCGACGACTACTGTGGCGGAGTGATCTGGAGGATTTCTGATCGATGGCGACTAAGAAGCCAGGCCAGGCTGATTTACCTGATTTGGCGTTAGGGCTGTGGTCAACTGAAGCATCATGTAGTTGGAACGACATTCGGCTGGGGGGCATCCAAAGTAAACCCATGGGATTAACTTGGGCGATCAACTCGTGTGATCAACTCTGATTATCAACCTTGGTGATCCAGCTTGGGTGATCAACTCCCATGTGATTAACTTTGCGAAGGTGATCATAACTGAAGGCAAAGTCAAACCAAGGAGGGTCAAGATCCTGATCTAGCTCGTGGTACCCACGTTTTGGTACATGTACCTAACAAGATCGGATGCAGCGAGGTTGAGTGGTAGGAATCAGGCGATACGTAAGCAATATCTGGGAGAGAGAGGCAGATTCCGGAGGCCTGGTGGTAAGATCAGAAATAGCTAGTGAAATATAGGAATCAAGGGATGTGCAAGCGGTATATGGGAGAGGAAGGTAGGAGAGAAGACCAAAAGGCATAGCATAGATAGATTTTCCTTGTAACCCACAAGTGATCTTTATTCTGGGTAGGGAAGTATATGGACCCTCCCGACGACAAAGACGTAACATATATCAAGAAGAAGTCGACCCCTGAATAAACTGGCCAGGCGAGACCGCTCTCTTTCTACCCTCCCCGCAAGATCCCACCAAAGGAGGTGGCAAGCAATGAAAAGGATACACCCGATGACAACCACACGGGTCCACTCAAGTCCAGGCATGAGCGCGATCCAGTTCCGATCGCCGCATGAAGAATTCCCGCGTGGCCGTCACCCCCATTCCCGTGTACCATCCGTACACCCACGAATACCCCCAACATCTGTGGGTGTAGCCCACTGAGCCATCGGGTACACAAGGCGAGGACAAGGCGACTGACCCCCTGGATCAACGGAGTACCCCCTCCGTAAGTCGACAGTCTAGCCACAAGTGTGCGAGCATTAATCACATCAACGATTTTGAGTGAAATGCTCCGCAGCACTACCACATGCACCATGTCGATGGCCGCTAGACTATTTCGCGACAACTATCAAAATCTTTGCGGCATGCCTGCCAGTATTGTCTCCGATGGAGACGTCATATTTGCCTCGAAGTTTTGGTCTCAGCTGATGACATTCCAGCAGACCCAGCTCCGCCTTAGTTCAGCTTTTCGCCACGAGACCGATGGAAAAACCCAAATACTAACCTGACTACCTACGGGCTTTCACCGATCCGCAGCATGACATAAGCTTAGATGAGCTTCTAGCGTTGGCAGAGTTCGCATACAATGCGCGGGTGCACGTAAGCATGGGGATAATCCCCATTTGTCGCTGACATTGAATACAACCCTCGCTCTGTCGCGGATTTAAGCATTCCGTCTCGCTCACATCAGGCGTTGGAGTTCGTGAAGCATCAGCAAGTCATTTTGCAGCAGTGCAAGAACTCACGGGAACAGGCTCAAGCTACGATGAAGTACTTATATAATTTTCCAGGACATGACTCATCTCGATCTACCGCATCTGGGCGTCTCCGGTAAGTGCAAGTTAGCTCCTCGATGTATTGGACCTAATCCGGTGCTGAAGCTTACTACTCCAGACACGTACAAAATTCGGCTGCCACCCCCTGTGTCCGCCTGCACGACGAATTTCACGAGTCTTAACTTCGGCCGTACGCCTTTGACGACAACCGCAACGCTTAAATGATACCCCTCAAATGCTTACGCGTGAGGGATACGAAGGCTACAGGTCCAGCGTATTCTTCGATGGCGCATTCAAAAAGGAGACATCCAGTACAAATCTGATGGTATTGCCGAGACAACACAGATAGCTGGGAACCGAAAACCGAACTAACTCAGCCGCGGGCCTCATATAAAACTTCCTACAATCCCAGCGCCCTGTTACTCACCAAGCTGGATCACATAGCCAGCACTCCTAGATCTTGTTAAGTGGAGGGACTGTCACGTGGTTTCCCAAAACTTATGTTTTGTGGCTGGCACTGGGCTTTCAGCGTCAGTCACGATTTTCCAAGCCATTTCCCACTGATTCGCTTTGGTGTTCAACGACATGTAGAGCTGTTTTGGGATGTGCTTGATGTTACACTTGTAGTTAACTATCGTAATAGTCGGGTTCGTTCTCTTAGCGTTAGCGTAAGAGCATAACAGTCATCCGCGTCACAATGCCTGCTTTTTCTTGAATTTTTGGGCCGTTTTGGTGGAGTTTGTTCGATTGATTCTTTCAAATTAAACAGTTACACTCGCTTTTCTATGGAAAATGTTTAAAGGGACACTGCGGAAGTGTCCCATTTGACTTTGAATGTCTACAAAAATCCTGCCTCAAGTAACCCCCATCAACTTAGCTGAGGGCCGCGGGTACAGCTGGCATTTGCAAGGGCCGCCCCTTCGCGCTGCCGCCGCCCCTTCACGACACTAAATATCCGAAAAAGAGTGAAGGTCCATGCCAAGGAGTGGTGGTCAGAGTGGTGGTCGTTACTAGCGCCAGATTGTTCCTTTCCCAGGGTCACCGGATTGGCCCCGCTATAGCAAATGTTCGCTTCAGCAGCTAGCGGATATTGTTGCTTTGCTTGGAGAGCGCATGATTGGCCACAATATTGTAGCTCGCCGTCCAGCAGTGCGCGCAGCCGCTCTCTCTCTCATTTCTGCTCCAAGCGTCTAGCCGGTACACAGGCAAGATCTTGCAGCGGCGTCGGACTGGCTGACGCTGCTCGCACCGGTATCCAGCGACACCGAACGCTTGTTTAGGTGATAATGTGGTTGAGTTATGCTTTGCATTGACTACAGTCACTAACAGAAGTAGCTCGTCAGCTGCGTTTGACGTAGGTGGAGGTGAGGCGTCGGATTGAAGCTCCTGCGGGGCGAGGCCGCTCCAGCGGTCGGATTCCAGCTCATGCGGTGCGAGGCCACCCCGGTGGTCCGAGGGCGCTTCCTCGTTGGTTGGGGGTGGGGGTGGTGGTGGATCGTACTGTCCGCGGGTCCGGCCTATCAATGCAGCCTGGCCATCCGCAGCGGCAGCGAAACCAGAGCTGCTCCTCGATGACTGGGTGGTAGCTGACGCATAATTCCTGTAGTGGCTCAACTTGGCGAAGCGTGAAGATCCCGATGCGTGTGGTGCTGCCGCATCGAAACTCGAAGAACGCACAATTTGGGCAACACGAATGGTTGATGAAGCGGCTCATGTTACCGCATTTGCGGGCGTCGATGAAGATGGTGCGCCCATCAGCAGTAGGATGACGTATCTGCATGGTGTAGTCCGGGTACTTTCCTTCTCCACCTCATCGATCAGCTTCCCCACGTATTCCACGACAAACGTATTCTTGGGGATGCGCCGTGTGGACACCACTCCGACCACGCACACGGATTCAATCAGCTCTAGCGGATACGTCTCGATAAAGCGATTGCCGCACCCGATCCCGTTGCTGCAGTTCTCGTCGTCACACATCGTGTCGGTTCTGAAGTTCAAGCAGCTGGACCTCCCGTCACCAACGCACAGACATGAGCACTTGTAGTGCTCATAGCGCGGGTATGCAAATTGTGGCGCCATCTATGGAGCACCGTTGAATACGTTTGAGCTGATGGAAGCAACACCGCTAGGCCTGTTTGAATGACGACGTAGTCCATGACAGCACCGACTACCGTCGGCCACGGGAGATCCATCAGGAACAAAGTCAGACAGCTCGTGCAGAGTGCGAAGGTTGCAGGCACTTCAACAGCGTGGGTTGCGATGACACGGGGCGAGCTAAAGTGCTCAACGGCACATTGTCAGCCGGCGGCGTTCGGCGGGTACAGCAAGATTCGGCGACATCTCGCCAGCATTTCGGATTGGGCGGCAGCGATATGCAGACCTGAACGATTGCGCGACCAGCCTGGCAGCAAGCCCGTAGAAGCGACCGATGAAGGTGACCCGTGGAGCAAGATACAGCGAAGCCTCGCCAGCATTTTGAATCGAACGCCAGCGACCCATCGGCGACGAATGATGTGATGCCGTCTCGGCAGCAAGCCCGCAGCAGCGACCAATGGAGGCGACCTGCAGAGCAAGATACGGTGACGCATCGACAGCTTTTCGGATCGAGCGCCAGCGCGCCGTCGGCAAGGAAGGATGCGGAGCTGTCTCGGCAGCGAGCCTGCAGCAGCAACCGATGGAGGCGACCTGTGGAGCAAGATACGGCGACGCATCTCCATCACGAACGTTAGCGACCCGTCGGCAAGGTAGGATTGCGGCGCCGTCTCGGCAGTCGGCAGCAGCGACCGGTGGATGAAACAAGATGCGGCGACGCATCGGCAGCCTGCAGCAGCAACTGTTGGATACAACAAGATGCGGAGACGCGTCGCCAGCATGTCAGATCGAACGTCAGCGACTCATCGGCAAGGGAGGATGCGTTGCTGCTCCGCAGTGGTGACCAGTCTGGATGGAGCGGCTGCGACCGGGCGGGCAGCGAAGGATGATTGAAACGGTGAACAAGATGCAGCGGTGCCATGATAGCTCGGATCCAGCAACAGCAACCGGCACTCCCCTTACGCCATTTCTGAAAATAACGGCTATAAGTCTTCTGACGGCGCTACAGGCAGAACTGGCCGGCCAAGAGGAGGAATCTCGTCCACCCCATCCCGCTCTGTGGATGACGTCCGTGACTTTATTTCTGACGACAACCCAGACGCGACCTCGAGTATCGCACTCGAGATGTGCGTCGTCGCAGTGACGGAGAGTACCAGCCTCTTTCGTGTTGAACTAATCGACTACGACTACGCCAGCCGTGCTGAGGAGGTGATTGGTTTGCTTGGCAAGCTCAATACCCAGCGTCGCAACAAGTTCGTGTTCTTGCTTACTCTGTGGAAGCCCAAGAAGCGTGCAGTAAATGCAGACTGAGCTTCAACGTCGGCAACGTGTACTGCTTTGCCAAGGTTCACGGACTTCGCCTCTATACTCGTTACCCCAAGGAAGCTCACAGCTTGAGAGCAATACCGAGCCTGCGCCACTACATCTGACGGGCGCTGGTTGCCGCGCTCTTGACGAGCTGAAGCCGGTCGCGGCAAAGGCAACTACTAAGGCGAAAGATAATGTTCCCCAGCCCCCGGCCCCACCAAGTAACAAGACTGACAACGATCTCAACTCCTCGCCGAAGAAGCGTGGCCGTGGGGGCAAGAGCGCCATGAGCAACTAGCTAGGTGAGCTATTGCTGACGTACGCAGTGTACCTGAGATCTCTACGACAGCTACAATAGCTGCCACAAGTGCATGTTCAAACAAACAAACCAAAGTACCGCCACAACGTTGTGATAGCCCAACCCTCAACACATGTAATACATGCGGCGGCAGCCACAAGAAGGTAGCGTTGCATTCACGTTTTAACAAAGCACAAACAGTAAATATGGTCGATAGTGCAAGCAAAATAAATTCTGGTGTTGGCTTGAATTGCACTTGAATGCTAAAAGACAAGGGAAAAACAAATCTTTTGAGAGGTCGCTATACCGTAGAACCCACAGAAGCTGAAGCACCGAAACCATGAACTTTGTCGGAGGCATCGAGGACATGCGAGAGGAGAGGAGTTGGATCTTCCAAGCTTGGAAGGAACTTGCGGAGTGGTTCCACTTCATGTTAGGAGCTCTGCATGAGCGCTCAGCTGAAATGGACGAAAATCGTAGTCCAAATGAAGATGCGGCCCTTTTGATACTTCGTGCTGAGCATCGACGATTGCGACGTCAACAAAATGAAGAGGTCTCTCGCACATCAACAACGCAGGCCCGACTGTGTCACGAAGCGAGCCCAGATGCACAGGAGGAGCGACCACAGAAGCTCCCGAGATTGTTTTTCGGCGGCAGGAACCGAGTTGGTATGTAGAAGTACTACCAGACAACCCTGACGCTCCGGAAACGCCCAACGCAACACCGAGTCGACACATCTACGGCAATGCTGCTAGGACCCGGCGTTATCGTGCTCGGGTGGCTCAGCTAGCTGAGTTGCAGAGTGTGTATATGATGGAAGAACTCGTTGCAATTGATCATGGATATCAGCTGGTTATTCCTACAAATGTGCGGCTGGCCGAAATCACAAAAGCAGCGAAGATAAAAATGGAATCCTACCAACGTGAAGACAAGCCATGTAGGTCCTTCATGAGCCTGGAAACATTCAGGGCAGCCTGCTTACACCGAATCTCATTCAGGTATGCGATGAACCCGTTTTGCGTATGAAACGACATAATCAACTAACACTTGATACTGTAGCAAATGCAAGTCCGACTGCGCATTCCTTCTAGTTCCGCTATACCGAAAACTATTTTAGACGAATATGATGCGTCGTGCATTCATAGCGACTTGAAAGGATTACTGCTATATCCACCAGGTAAGACTAGGTACAACTACGAGAGAGCTTCTTATTATTGAAGTCGATTGTATGTTGTGCCAAACAGCGTTCACGAGCACAGCTAACGGAGAAATATGGGTAGATATGTGCCCACTTGCGAGCAGGAGTTACGAGCCAACAAGACAACCAACCCTCCGGTTATGGCCATTGCGAACGGAAACTTCATAGGATGGATGCCGCGAAATCTCGATGGTCTTAACCGTACTGACGAGCAAGCCATCATTGCTCTTGTTGCACCTTGCGTCTCACTATCGCCACTGACGGGTGGAAGCTGTAAAGTAGTGAAGTCGCACCACTACGTCGTGAAAATACCGAAGGCACCGTTTTGGTCATGCTTCCGCGTGATCTAAGGGGCAGGGTGCGCGTGACAATGGTTGGAGCAATGACCTCGGCGCAGCAAGCTGCCTGCAGAAAAAGATACGAATTAAATATCGACCTGTGCAAGCGTGCTCTTGAGTTCTTCATGGCAAACACGCATCTCTATAAGCAAGAGAGATATCGCATTGATTTCTCTGAGGCTGCGTTTGTCGAAGCCGCTAAACGACGTTAGTGGTTAATCGCACGTCATCATCGGAGGTTCCAACTGAGGAGATGCCCTCGAGCAGTCCCTGCGAAACAACAGCACATACAGCACGTTTGCGTCCGCCATTGAAGACGGAAGTACTGTGGCTCTTGAAGAAACATCAATTCCGAGCTCAAGGATAATCCTTCAGCAAAAGGACGCATGCACCGATGTACTAGTGAGAAAATCAACTGCGTACGTGCAGTCGAGGAATTGGGAAGCAGTCACACTAATGTTCCTGACACTTTTTCCTGGAGGATGTGGTGGCCCCAACGAAAAGTGATCACGGAGACTCTCGCTTTGAAAATGGATATTGAGGTGCCTGTCACTGGCTGGTCATCGATTTGAGAGACACTAAGCGTTTCTTCTTCTTGCTTTTGACTTCCTTGCTCTCCGAAATTCAAGGCGGTCACTGTACGTGAAAATGAAGGTGTCAACTATTGCACTGGTGGCTGGAAGCATCTGTAGGGAGACGATTTTAGAATCGGTCAAGTACTACAATCACCTTACATACGCGCATACTCACGGACTACAGCCAAACCCTGTACCGGACGTTGCCCGAAACGCTGTTGACGTGCGCAAGGGTCTCAATACTAGTGAGAGTTCGTACTTTGGCTCCAACTTGAGTCGAATGCGTGCACGACATGATCTTTTGGCTCTATCCAGCGCTTTGGGATTTTGCAGCTCTTTTTCACAATTTCACCCGACTCTAGTGGCACTTACAGTAGTGCTATAAAAAGTGGAGACATACCGATAGTTGCTACCGATACTGCAAACCTTGCGTTGCTGCCTAGCCGAGCTGAAAGGAAGCGTAAAGCTGGTCGACATCCCATGCAGTGTGCTAGATACTTCAACCGAGTTATTGAAACTGTTATTGAAGATATCCTGGGTTGGGATGTAACCAGAGTACGACCTAAACGAGTGGGTGGGGTTTTCGGCGTTGTTCGAGCCTTTGGGGGGCGGCTGAAACCCAGCAAGCAGGTGATCTACACGCGCACTTCGCTGTCTGGTTGCACGGGTTCCCGCAAACGTCCGACGAGCTACATGAGGCCGTCACCTCAAACGAAGCCTTCCGAAGGCGACTGCTTCAGTTTGCAGATGTTGCAATTACAACTGACATACCAGCAATTATTAATCACAACGTTTGTCCCAACTCAGGCTGTGGCCGACTGGACCCCGTCGTGGTTGGGGTGTCCGCGCTTCGGCGCCCTCTGCGCGGTCAAAAGCCTGCGGTAACCTCCGTCTGTGGGTCGTGTCAACAAGCCTACAGCGACAAAGACCTGATAAACCAATCGGTCTAAGCCTTAGCCAAGGAGGTTGACACTGCGATGTCGCCAGGGTACGACGACTATCTCAAGTGCAGAGCTGCACCCTTGGAAGCTTCGGAGCACAGTGAATCTAAGTTAACCGACAGCATTGCTATTCGTGACGTCCAAGTACGCACTCAAAGTCATGTTTCAAGGTGCGATTCAAATCATTTTACGTACTTTTAATCTAGCTTTCAACTACTTGTTGCAGGTAACATCCCGAACGCCCATAGGTTCCGTTTGCAGATTTCTGAAGCCTAACACACCATCACTGTTACCCACGCACCTTGACGAAATGGGTCGTCTCAAACTTCAGCGTCCAGTGGGGTGCGAGTACCTCAACCCGTTCAACCCGGCCGTCATGCAAGTTGTTAACTGCAATCACGACGTGCAGCTCGTATTTGGATCTGACAAGCGGAACGTTGCCGCATACGTGTGCAAGTATGGCATGAAGCGGCAAAATCAGGTCGAAAAGCGACTAGCGTTGTCGCTAGCTGCGTTCACTAAAGGTGTGAGAAGTGCGAATAATCTCCCACCAGACTCGTCACCAGCTATGCATGGCCATCGCATTTTAGCTTCGATGTTATATTCTATTACCAACGGACAAGAAGTGGCTGCATCCATGGCGGCATTGTACATCCGTAGAGAATCTCCCTTCTGGTTTTCGCACAAAGTTGTTCACACCGATCCCACGAAGCTTCTACAACTGTCGACTTGGCGCAGGAGGTGACTATTTCACCTGCTTCAATTCTTTCGGGAAAATCACCATCAATACGTGCTGCTGCTTCGTCACTTCCCCGGTATTGGAATCGGCAGAAATAGATCGAAAATTTGTCGTTTGCTAAAGTACATGAGAACTATAAGTTGCTATCAGCTCTTGGAACCAAATCGACCGCCGAGAAGTTCAATACGGCAAAGTGCAGTTCGTTTGTGTTGGCGGATGCGCCTAAAACAATCGTACTGTCAGGACAACAGCTCCCAAATCTGTGCTCCAGTACTTGCGATACTTCTTCCAGAGACTTTTACTTCTGCACATTGCTGATGTTGTTTAGGCCTAATCGTCGCTCTGACTTCGTCCCGATCGGCTCAAACGCTGAAGCCGAATATAATAACTTCATTCGCGTTGGCAATACGCAAGCAGTAGCCACGTGCCAACAATTTTAACAGCACTGGATGGACTTTCATATGAGTCAGCAATCGACAAATTATGATGAAGTGTCACCAGAGGAGGAGCTGCTGAGGACGCGTCCACTTGATAACCTTCACGACAATCAGGCCGACGGTACCTGCATGTTCTCCGACTGTGACAGTGATCCAAATGACAGTGACGTGGACGAGAAAGATGCTGCAGCAATGCGGATACTGATCGCTAGCTGTATCGACAACACCAGAAATGGAGGGGTGTTCTTTACGATTTCGTGAGCGACGTCGATAGCACTGGCCGTACTAGGGTCGCAAACGCCACAGGCACCTCGGACTTTATGGAAGCGTATCCGGAAGCACCTACACAGTTAAGCAAGTTCCAGGAGTGCTTCGAACCTGTGCCGTGGCAAGCCCCTAGCGAATCTGGAGAAGTTTCTACCGATGACTTGCCGGACTTCCCGACCATCGCTCAGGTGTCACTGAAACAGGGTGAGAGCTACACTCTGTTTCTTAGCATACACAGTATGCGCGTATTGAGGAAGCGTAGACTTAACGTTTGTATGTAAGATAGAAATACGCGGGCTCGCGTATTTCTAAAAGCAAACACTTAGGACTTTAGAGCAAAATAGAAAACTGAATTGAATGGCAGCCCGCCGCCTGGCGGGCTGACCTTATCTTTACGCTAAACTCTCTTAAGATGATATCTATTTGCAAAGGTGAGAGCATGGTTGGCTCTCACGCATTTGCATGAAATGCATGCACATGATTGGTTGAAATGTGGCCCTTTCAACCAATAGCTGTGCGTTTGAGCGCCCGTCAATGATAGTTGCATTGACGGCTCGTAATGTTGGTCGCTAGTGTGTGTGGGACACACACACTAGTGGGTTTGCGTGTATTAGTGTACCCCGGGTACACTATCCTGTATAGCCCCGCTACAGTCATCTTCTGGCAGCATGTAACGTTCGAGATGGTGGCTTGACATCTTTGTATGTCTATCTAAAGGAAGTAGAAGAAGTTGGCGGCGTCACAGAGACAATTACACAGCAGCCCTACCAACTACACGAACAACTAATAGCCTACTTGGGTGGGGAGGCCGGAATCAAATTGAAATTTCAATTTGCCGTGCAGTACTTCTGCTGGAAGAGGAAAGAACAATAATGACTTGTTTATTTGTCTTATCTCGCCGGGCTTTCACATGGTCGAGGGATATCATGTCTATAAGCTTCACTGTAGTTACTTGCCCATCAATCTGTCCACTACCATCCGTCAGTCTGCAGTCCATTGACCTCCGTCTAGTCTTGCACAACATCTTCCCCCATGGTGGGAAACTGGAATGGTTTGACGCGGATACTCTCTTGGTAGCGCTTATTGTCAATTGCGATAACTCCATTGTTGCGGACGCTAATAACCGGGAATGGCCCGTCGAACAGTTGCTGAAACTTTGGCGCTCGCTGTTCGCTTCTGGCGACCATGACGAGATCCCCTGGTTGATACTCGTGCTCGATTCGTCCGCGATTTTCCCGCTCGTTAGTCTTTTGTAGTTGCGCCACTTTGCGATGCGTTTGCTTCGCCCAGTCGATCGTCTGGGGGACATCAAACAGCATTTCCCGTCCAAATGCTGCTTGACTCGGGGATAAGGCTGTCATGGTGTGGTATTGGGCTCTCAGTGCGAACATGACCGCGGATACAATTTTCCCATTCTCCGATTGTGCGAATCGCCAGGGCCCGTAGTTTTTCATTAATCGAGCGATGAACGGCTCGATGATGCCATTAGCTTGAGGGTTCTTTGCTGTAGTGCTGATACGGCGAACCCCATAACTCTGCAACAATCGCGAAATTCTCCCTGGAACTCGGGTCCTTGGTCGCAAATACACCGTTCAGGTCGCGGATACCGGTTGAACCACGCTTGGTCTACGATGCGTGCAGCTTCGACGCTGGTCCCGTCGGTCATCGCCGCAATCTCGGCCATTCGCGTGCTTGTATCTATCATTGTCATGGCGCGCCACTGCTGGGTACCGAATGGACCGATCGAATCTACTGCAATTTCGGTCCAGGGTCGTACTTCCGCGTTTTTCATAGGGAGTTTCCCGTACTGGGTACTTCCAACCTTGTTGCGTGCACACTGCTTGCACGACCGAACCCAGTTGTAGATAGCAGTGGTCATCCCGGGCCACGTGAAGACCGTCTTGATCGATTCGAGCATGATACGCTCGCCCGGGTGCACGAGCCATTCGTGATAGGTATGTAGTACTTTCTTTTGCAGCTCCCTTGGGAGAATGATTTTTTCATTCGATTTGCTCGAACACCGTAGTGTGTAGTGTCGCCAATCGCACGCCGTTCAGATGTGGGTCCTTCGTGAAGGCCCGATCGCTGTTGCGCTTCTGCGATATCGACGAGCGAAAGCGACAACAAAGGAGGCGTCGTATCGTTCTCGGTGGTCGTGGCCGCCTGAGCCTCTGCGACCGTGGTGGTCGCACGAGTAGACAACCTTGATAGTGCGTCGGCTACAACGTTATCGTGCCCTCGTACGTATATCATTTCGGGGCCGCATTCCTCGATCTTCAACCGCCACCGGAGCATTTGGGGGTTGTTGAAGGTCGATTGATAGAGTTTTTATGATCCGTGAATACTCGCACTCGTCGACCCCAAAGGATGGATCGAAACTCTCTCAGCATTTCCAAGATGCTCAGCAGTTCCTTCTTGTTCATCGTGTAACCCTCCTGTGCTTGGTTACACTTCCGCGACCAAAAGACTGCGGTTGACCACCCTGCATAAGGACTCCGCCTAGTTGGTGCGCTGAGGTGTCAGTGTAAACGTCAAATGTTCTTTTGTAATCCGAGTAGGCTAGCATCACTTGTTGTGATATCATGTGCTTAGCCCGTTCAAACGCGCTCTCGTCCATCGGAAAGGTCGCTTGCGAGAGGTGAGAGCGGTAAGAGGTGCGAGCGTCTCCGAGCGGCTCCTCCACATATCTTTGTAAGAATTCACCATCCCGATAAAGCGTCGCAAGTCGCGAATGTTACGCGGTCTGTCAAGCTGCGTTATGGCTTCGAACTTCTTCGGCACGGGCCGTTTTCCTTCGGTGCTCACTTTGAATCCCAGGTATTCCACTTCTGTCATGCAAAACTTACTTTTTGTCGGGTGTACGACTACTCCGGCCTCGTGTAGCTGCTTCAGGACAACGCGCAGGTGCCGGAGATGTTCGTCAAAGGACGGGGCCAACATCAACACGTCGTCTAGGTAAATTCGTATGTAGGGTAGATCCCCCAGCAGGTGATGCATGACTGCGTGAAATTCATCAGGAGCAGTGCTGATGCCTATCGGGAGTCTGCAATAATGATATTCCCCCATGGGAGTACAAATGCGGTAAATGGTCGACTCCGTCGGTCCAGTTTCCTACTATAGTACCCCATTACCAAGTCCAGTGCCGACACAAACGCTGGCCGTGGTAATTCTCTGAGCATGTCCTGGATCCGAGGGAGAAGAAAGTAGTGGCGCTCCAACCATTCATTTCGGCCCCGGAAGTCTGTCAGGAATCGTACTGAGCCATCTTTCTTCGGCAAGATAAAGACTGGGGCCGCCCATGGAGAGTCTTTATCTGGTTCCAGCACCACTCGCTTCACGAGACGTTCGACCTCTCGAAATGTTGCTTCTTGGTACACTGTTGGGATCGGGTACGGTCGCTGCGTTTCGGTCGGGCTCCAGCTTTGACGGGTAGCACGTATGGTTGCATATTCAGCTTTCCTGGGCCTCCTATGAATACCACTCGGAAGGAGTTCAATATCTCCAATAGCCGTTGTGAGTGAGTGGGGCCGTGCCCTCTTGACCGAGTTCATCTGTACGTTCGATTCCTAACGGGTAAAAAACGGTAATCAACTGTGATAAATGCAATTCTCCAATTTGCTGATAAGTGGGGCCGGTTTGAACCGTAGAAACCATCGCATTTACTGGCGTGGCAGCGATGAACATCAGAGGAAAGACAATGCACGCAGCCCGCAACCTGAAAATATCCAGGGCAGGCCAAATATGTTTAGCAACACAACACATGGGAAGTGAATTCGAGAAAGTTGTGCTGACTATAGCTGATGAAATTTCGATGACCGACGAGCCGCTTTTGGGGAGTATGGATCTTGCCTCGAGAGGAATGTCATCACAACCACAGCTGCCCATGAGCGGGAAACACGTGATGCTCTGTGGAGATTGGTTTCAACTGCCATCCATCCGAGGAACACCATGTAAGTCACCACTTCAAACTGTTAATGATTATGCACTCCCAGCAACTTAGATCACCTATCGTTTCGCTTCGGTGCACTAGGTTTCGTGCCCCCTTCGGAAATGGCAAGTCAGTATCATCACGCCGGCTTTGACCTATACAACACGGCCAATTTCGTTGTTTTCCTCGTCGAAAACATGCGAGCTAGTACTGACCCTCTGTACGCCAGCATCCTAGCAGAATTGCGCTTGGGCCGAGTCTCTTCAAACCATTTGATGTCTCTCAATTTACGGGTCGCGGTATTTGAACACATTCTCCAGGCTTCCCGAAATTCTACCGGCCGATCGTTGTCTCGACCAACAAGACCCGCTGCGCATTAACAAAGTGATGACCTTCGATATCAGCTCTGATGATCGTCACCAACTGAACGAACTGTTGGCCAAGCCATCAACGAGATCAGCCCACATTTTCAAGCATGTTATCAACGCAGACGATAACCTTACGGCAAGAATTCCAATGCGCCTATTTTCGTTCATCGGTATGCCCGTCATGATACGAGGAAGCCACGTCAGCTAAAGGCACCACTGCTGTCGCAAATGGCACGCTTGGCACTATTATCGGCTACTACCCGCCTATTGACAACACCAATATAGTCCAACTAGAGGCCGAGGATGCAAAGGTGTACAGACCACAGCGATCCCCTGAGCTCATCTTGGTACAGCTGCACGACTGCAACAAGATCCTCGCTACCGGTTTCCAACATGGGGTCATTGGGGTGCCGAAAGTCTCGGCTAGCATCAGCTTGGCCAGCATTCCCTTCTTGCCACAGGCTTTAATGACGATTTAAACAGTTCCCTCTTGTGCCTGCATTTGCGCGCACAACCGTGAAGCTGCAGAGTGAAACTTGTTCAGATGGAGTTGTAGTCACGAAATTGCAATGACAGGGAGGAGTACCTCCACAAACGCTGTATGTCGCGCTATCCAGAACAAAAACTCTCAGCACCCTTTTTCACGCAGCCGCACACGCCCGAGTACAGTTCCAAATTTCAGCCGGACAGAGCGGCGGCAGAGGAGATGAAGCGCCTCATTCACACTATTCGGGAGCCACCATACATAAATCAGGAGCAGCGAAGCCTCTTCCACGAGTGGGAAGCACAGCAGGACACTCAGTGGTTAATTCTAATTCGCTACTAATATAGCTCTTCTATACTAGCAGACTTACCGCCACGAAGCAAACGGCTGCGAGCTCGGCACCATCGTGCATGTATGAATTAGTGGGCTTGCGATCTCGTGTGGGAGTCGCAAGCCCCAGGGCCCTCGTGAGGTCTTGATTGTCTGTCCGGATTGAAGCCTGAGTGTGTTGTTGCAAGGGTTGGATCTTTCTTATTAAGTACGAATGTGTCCGTCCGCCTTAAGTACGCTTAGAGACATTGCACGCATAGCGAAGCGGGCGTGACCCAGTGTGACACTGTTTCCCAGCCAAAGTGAAATCAAATGAAAACCTCATCAGGTTTTTACAGAGTTCGTTTGGGTGACCCCTGCACAAAATATTCAGAGAAGGGGTGTCATCTCCTATTTGCTATAGTCACACTGGACCTGTTTGTCACACTGAACCCGATAATTATGGTAGAGGCAGACATAATACTTAGTTCTGGTTGAGCTCTCATTAATTCACTCCTTTGTTTTCCAGCTACAACTCAAGTCAAGCATCTTTCGACTACAAATTAAGCTGAATTTTGAGTCTCCATACCTTCGCGACCCCCCATTGAACGAGATGCAGTCGTCGATCTTCATAGAGAGGGGAGTATGAAAGTCAGGAGTGAAGGTCATCTGCCGCTCGCAAGTAGCGCTTGTGTTTATCCGTCTGTCATGGCAAGTCTCACTACCTACTTCTTTGCTTACTCGAGAAGCGGGCTTCCGGTGGCGCTCTATTGCCTCGGTTGGCATTCTTGATCTTTCAGGACGCTCTCACGTATACAGGATACCGAAAGCAAGTGCCGCCGAGGCTTCTTGTCCAGTCCTCATCCCACAATCCCATCAGTTACCAACTACAAGGTGCACCCAACGGATACATTAGTGCCTACTTTGCGTAGACGAAGCTCGATATTGTATTGGTCGGTGAAAACTCGAAGAACGTGCTGTCAAGGCAAAGTGCAGCGCGCTCTCTGAGTCACATATTAAACCACCCCACCGTGAAAGAACTGAGGCTACACGAATAGAACATCTGCGGACTGCGAAGAATCTCCAAGCCGAGCGGGATAAAGACAAGCAGGAAATGTAGATCCGCACCAGAGGTATTGGGAAGATACGCTACTGCGTCATATGCAAGATACTGATTCAAGATCAATGCTTAGTTCAAGCCGGTAGTGATCGTGCGAGTGCTGAATAAACCATAGTGGGTGTGGCCTGAACCACGATGGATGTGCGGACAAAAAGCTGGAAGCGAGGCAGGATTGGCCACCAGCTCAAGCCAGACGAGAGCATGAGATTATAGCACGATCAGTGTTGAGGACAGCTCCAATGATGGATATATGAAGCAACCCGAAAAAGCACTCAAATGACGCCAGAAAGTGAACCGAAGCCATACTGGAAGGCGAACCCAGCCTATGACGACAATGTTCTGGTTATTGTAGCTTCGAGCAAAGAAGTTAACGCCTTTATGAGACGGATGCCTCTTCGTTGGAACTCTTGGGACGATTTCCACCAAGCTTTTGACGCCATTCAAGCTAGCAGTTTGCATCTCGAATAAACAGATTAGGAAGGCAGTTTATCGTGAATTGGAAGAAATTGGAGACGATCAGGATGTAGTGGTGAAGCGCAAGGACATTTCTTACATCCTGGAGGAGTGGAGCCCGTATTGCAAGACGCTCAAGTGTACCCATGCCCACTCGCAACCACCGGACGGAAAGGGAAAGCGGCAACACCTCAAGATCGATACAAGAAGTGCACAGCTTAAGCAAACGCGCGGGTGGTGTCAAATAGTTTGGATAGTTCTTAACTATGAATGGTACCACTACGCCGAGAATCGTACAATTGTGACCAACATGTTACCTCTGACGTCGCAAATACGCACAAAGCTGGCGCTTACATGAAAGGGAAAATGGAGCATCTACGAGAACAATCAGGTACGAGATTGATGTTGCTACGGTGTGCTTCCGGTTTCGATTATGTGTGCTGACACATATGCTGTCTATGAGCAGGCAAAATACAAATACCACGCTTCACGACGTTCATAATATGGTACATATGATTCAAAAGCAGCAGCATGGTGATTTAACTGACGCGTAGAGTTCACTTTCAGTACTGGATGCAATCCTTAGGACGGATCTGTTGATGAAATTATAGTTGACGCCGACTCCAAGATTGCTCGGGTGGTGACTTTCCAGAGTACCCGCATGAAGCGTCTGATTCGAGAGTTCACGGAGGTCGTCCTAGTTGATTCGACTCACGACACAAACGTAAACGGTTAAATTTATTTAGCTTTGCTGTACGTAATGAATACGTAATGAACTCGGCAAAATACCGGTACATGTAGTATATGCAGTGTGATCATTTTTGTTCTCGTTCAGTAATCTATTGTTCTCGACACAAGTCATACATTTAAGACAAAAAGTAGGCCCCCTTATCATGCCAGGATAACTTAAAACCCCAATGGCAACAACAGTTATATATAGGGTGGTATCGCGCGCTTAGATTTCAATGATAGCTCAAAATAAAACACTAAGCTACAACGCAATTAGGCTAAATCAAAACGGCTATGAGACCTTGGCTTTGAACGGTCTCATATACCTCCGAGCGGAAATATTGCACATAGCCAATCGTATCACATACTGCTCACACAACATACCCTTCCAAAATCGTTTTCGACAAACACTCTGTCTCGGCTGGGACCTTTTAAAGTTTTGAAATCTCCCGCCGGATTTGGAGCACACTCCGCAAATCCCCTCCCAGGCTGGGACCCAGCATACTGAGCCAAGCATGAAGCAGACCACGGACGCAGAGCACCAAGCTGTATGGGAATGCTGCCTCTCTGAAGTTCAAGAGGCGTGATTAATCGAGGGCAAAGGCTGTATACTTTCGCATCGGCCCTTGCTGTGAAGAGCATTTGTGATTGTCGCTGTGGTGAAGTTCAGGGCACAGACCCAAGCCTTTAACAGCAGAGCAGAGTCATGTCGTCGCAGGAGGCCCACAGCAAGCACTAAGTGGAGTTCTACTTCTCTAATAGCTGTGCAAGACCACCAAAAGAACGGGGTGGTTTCGTGCCTTCGGCGTGCTCTTCATAATCAAGAAGTTGGCGGCGCTGCCCGTGGACGGCGCCTTGAAGAAGGTGAGCAGAGCGGCACTTTGCGAAAACCGCTTAGAGACGCTTTGCAAACGCGTGTCTAGGTGCTGGCAGTGGATAGCAAGACGACTTCGCTGCCTTTAGTGGTCATAGGCACTCGCTGCTGTCGCGCCACCAGCTTACAACCCGTCTGCTCTTGACTGCTTTCCTAATCTGGCGGAACACGCACGCCTCCAGCAAACGCCATCATGCTTCGTTCGCTTCATTCGTTCCATTCTTCTTCGCACACAGCTCAAAGCTAAGCCCTCTGCATATCTTATACCCAAAAATAACGAGGCGGAGCACTGCCAATTTTTTCAGAAATGTGCGTTATTTTCCGCACGGAGGTTGCAGCACGCGTGTCCGAGGACTTCCAACTGCAGAACGGCTGCGACTCAGAGTCAAGCGTTAAGAAGTTCGGAGGGTCAATCTTTCGACAACTCGGAGCATCAAAGCTGTGCGAGGAGCCGAATACAGGATCTCGCACAAGACTCGGACCCATAGTCTCATTTGCAGACTCTGCTCTCACTTCTCTTACCGACATCCACATATACTTTTCCTTATAACTGCGCAAGGTGCAGGCTGCTCTGCCTACACAAAGGCCGCGACTTTAGCAGTATGTCGCCGCCTCACCTCCTGTTTCACTCTCGCTGATCTCCTTCGCCACGATCGAGAACGAACCACCAGTCGATACCTCCGACACCGTAACGAAATCGTCGGAGCCAACCGCGACGCCGTACACCTTCGACGACGACGTACCGCTGGTCCACACCGTGTTGCCGTTAATGGAGACCTCGATCAAGTCCAAAGACTTGCCGAACGTGGGCACCGAGATGGAGCCCGTCGTGTCCTGGGGCGTGGTCACGTTGGCCGCGAAGAAGCTGTCGGCGCTCTTGGTCGTCCACGCCACGCTGAAGTCGCCCGTAGCAAGAGTGTAGCCGGTATGAAGTTCTCCGACGTCCGCTCCAGCGGCGTGCGGGACGAACTCCCAGGTCTTGCCAGCGTCGCTCACGGGACTCAGTCCACCGACCTGCAGCGTCAGAGACGCCGTCGGACCCGTGGACCAGGCGTGCGCGTGCGAAATGTAGTTGCCGAGGTCGAGTCCGTAGAACGGGTACATGAGCTCGCCGGTCTTGTAGTACGCCTCGATGGTGGTGGAGTTGCTGAAACGGTCCAACATGTATCCCCATTGGCGACGGATGATTTCCATGGCGAGCGAGGAATTGCCCGGAGTAGCACGGAAATGCGCTTCGACCTCTACGCTGGTGATGAAGGGCGAGATGGAACCGAGTCCTTCGGGTGACACAGCGCCGTACTCGTTCCAGCGCTTAGCAAGGTTTTCGGATACGGTGACTGCGTTATCTGCGGACTCAGTGAGGTTGTAGCGGACAGCAAGCGAGTTTCCGTCTTGCGGGAACAACTCGGCGCCTGCTGCCGTGGTGTTGTCACGGAAGAGACCTTCAGACGCGTCCCAAAGCTCGGAGTTGACGGAACTCTTGACGGAATCGGCGAGAATGTCGAAGGTGGTGTCATTGTAAGAAGGCGTGTCCAGACTGAGCTCAGAGGCCAAGTCAGCGTAAGAGGCTAACGCATGGTACAGCAGCGAGTTGGCGGCGATGTTCTTACCACCCTGGCCAACACGGCCCCAGTCGTTGGTCGCCGTGACATTTAGCAGCGTGTCAGCAGAGTCCACCTTGCCCAGAATGAACTCGAAACCAAACAACGCTTGCTCCCAGAGCTCCTCCACGAGGGTCATGTCAGCGGTCAGAGTCGTATAGTCCACCAGTGCGATAAGTGTCCAGATGTGGTACGTGTCGGAGTTTACATCGGCCAACTGAACACGGGGAGCGATTGGAGTTCCAGCGTAGGCAAACTGTCCGTTGGTCGTGTTCTGGATGGCGTACAATGATGTCAGAGCATGTCGAACGGCCAAAAGGTTGTCACCATTGAGGGACACAACCTTCGACAACGTCGACACGCCAAAATCACCCGGCCACGGCGTGCGATCACGCTTGGCACCGTCCACGAACACCTCTGCGCCTGTGGTCACGTTTTGAATTGTGGCATTGTTGAACCAACCGTACTCGGTGATCGTAGGTGGGTTGGCACGGGACTCGTTCGAAGCGATCGTGCAGAGCTGAACGGTGTAGGCACCGGCGTACCAGATGCGGTTCAGCAGGTCGTCATCGCTGTAGAAGTATCCCGAGTACTCGCGCAGCTTATCGTCATCCGTAGCCGGCGCAGCCGTAAAATGCGTGGAGACACCCGTGATCTCGACGGCGCTAGCAGAGCTCGTGGACAGCGTCAGATAGCGGTAGCTTCCTCGGGCGAACTCCCGGCCGAAGGTGTAGGTCGAGCCGGGCCCCGCTTGTGCGTAGATGGTGCCGTCGATGATAGCCATATCGGTGGAGAGGTCGGACTCGATACCGATGAATTCCTCGCTCTCGGAGAAGGCTACACCGAGCTCCGTGTCGCTGTCGGTGGCGTCTCCGAATTGCAGCGTGATGAAACCAGTGACCTGTTGACCGAAGTCGTACGTGACGGTGGAGCCATTGCCGGAGAGGGTCGCGGTGAGGGCGGAGTCGGACAGCGAGACATCGCCAGTGGATCCGTAGATACAGACGGGTGTGATGTCTCGAGACGCTGACGACTGGATGTAGGAGTCCCAGGACTCGGCAGCGCTGCCGGTAGCGATGGCGGCGAGGACGCTGGCGGCGAAAGTGACTGTGGCTTGCACCTTCATTGCTGCTGATGCAGAGTTCACCGTCGAAAGTGAATTCGGAAATGACAGAGCTTGGAAGGAGGCGAGGAAGACACGAGGAAGCCTGAAGACACGACTTCACCCTCGAGATTTGCTTGGCGTTTCTTTGGAGGCACTTCAACTACGTGGTTGAAGCTTGTACTTTGCCCTTTATCCCTGCTCGGCCGGTGGATTTATTGCCCTTCAACGACTAGCGTCGTGAAACCACGAACCTGAAGAGTACTGTATTAATACCTCCTTCTGAAGTAAACCAAGCAGAAAGCTACACGATGAGATGATCCACACCTTTTTGCGTGGTTGAATTCGTTCAAGTCGTCCTTTCTTTAATGAAATTATTTCAGTTTTTTTGCTTTGACGTGGCAGCATGGACACATCACGGGCTGTCTGCCGGTCCGTAGCCGGTCAGCATTGCAATGCCAACTCTTGTCCTTTCGGACGTCGAATTTGATCCTAGCGTTGGTGTCTGCCTTCAGGGTGTCTCTCCACTCGTGCAGATCCCGGAACGCACTTTTGCTCGAAAAGCATAAACAAACCGTAGCGAGTTGAAGGTGAAGACAGCTGTTGCAAAGGTTGGTGCCAGCAAATCTATGACGGAAAGACAGCGCCACACTACAGAAATCCTCTTCTTATTGATAGCCTCGGGAGGAGGCTATTTATCACTTGCAAGAAGTACAGATGAACCCCTCAATTGTCATAGCGTCGGGAGCGGCAAAATTATTCCAATTTAGGGGTATTCCAATCTAGGGGTGTGCCGTTTTAGGGGTACACTAAGGTGCAGCTGCAGCCATTCATCCCGTAGACCACCTAGCAGCCAACTAATTGTGCTCAGAGCTCACACAGCACATTTCGCAAGCTCTCGCTCGTTAGCAATGCCGTCGCCAACGAAAACATCTCAAATGTCGCTCACCAACGTTCAAAAGCTGCTAATTTGTCAGCACCACACGCAACCTAGATGGCGCGAGCCATACTTTCGAAATGGCTCAAGGAAATGGACACGAGGTTTAGAATGCAGCATCGTAAATGCCTCCTACTTACTTGGCAACGCTACTGTCCAGGTGGGGTATGATGAGGCCGTTTCGACGAATGTTAAGGTGGTATTTCTCCCAGGCACCAGCAAACGGCAGCCGTTAGATGCAGGTACGATCACAGCATTTAAAATGCGATATATGGGCTAGCACCACGGGGAGTAACTCCGTAGGCGGCTGCTGCAGCGCGCAGCGCAGGGTGTGTTTAGCCGTCATAACCGCAACAAATCAAATCAAAGCATTTAAAGGCGATATACCGACGGCGTCAAATACTGCATGTTGTAGATACTTTTGAGGCGTTGGGCTGCTACAGGCTAGAAATATGCTATCACAGAGGATCTTTCGACCATGCTGTCGCGACTTCACACCAACAATCCGATGTCAGTTGATGAGCTGCTTAATCCAGAGGACGAGAATGAAATCGTGGACGAGCCGACTGACGAGGGTTTTTGCGGGATCGAGGAGCTGGAGAGTGCCGACAATGATGTTGCTGAAGACGATGCATGCGGGAATGCTTCTGACAAAGAAGAAGAGGAGCTGACTGCCGCCGAAATCAACTATTATCTCAGATGGATAGAAAAACTTTTAATTCGTGCCGATACTACAGGAGTGTCAGACAGATCGGTGAGCGGACTTCGTGCAATGCAGCAATTATTCCGAGAGGAATTGGGAAACAAACAAGTACGGAAGATGCAGGTGTCAATGCAAGACTTCATAGATCGACCTGTACGACTTTGACTTTAGCCATAGTTAAGCACCCTTTTGACGGAATATATGTCGATTTCTTATTCCACATTCCGTCTGAGGGGATTTAGTAATAATTACTTAGCTTTGTATGCCTTGCGTGTCTACCGAATTCGTCGAAAAGCTGGCCCCCGTGGTATCCGTGTTCGACGCAATACGAGACACTTTTGTTTGACTTGTTTAAACTATGCAGGGGTAGTTGAGGTGGTACACCCTAGACCATTAGAAGAGACACCAATAGCTACTGAGTTTAGTATGGAGATCATTCGTGATATCTCCAAGCACGCGCCGCTCACGCTCGTTGAAGGGCTGGTGAGGCCCCACCGAGTCGGCGACCGACTGCTTCGCGCGTTTGCGGGTCGACCTGAGGGTATCCTTCTCAAGTTTAGCTGCCTGACGTTTTGCCGCTGTGAGTCGCTTCGCCTCTTCGCGTTTGGCGAGCCTGCATGCTTGACGGGCGGCGTTGTCCTCGTCACGCATGGCATGACGCTCCTTCATCTCTCGCGAGGCAGCCGCCTTTTCGCTGCTTTCTCTTTCTCGGCTTCCTCTCGATTTAGCGCTCTATGAAAACGACGGGATGCTGCGTCTTCAAGGCGCATAGCTTTTAGCTCGGTGTGCCTGATTATCACTTCGTGCATGTCTTGACTGGTGAGAAGAACGCCGTCGGTCATCTTAGGTGTAGTTCCCTGCGGCCGGTGCTTCTCTTGTGGAATTGCCACAGTCTTCGCATGGTAGGCAACGATCTCGGGTTCCAATCGAGAAGCATAACCCCGCACAACCTCTTCCGAGTGATCAGCCCTCTTCCCGTCAAGAAAATGGGGCTTGCGGAATGAAATCTCTGTCTTGTGTCGCTCGACGTAACGCTGGACCCAGCGCTTGTTCGGGAACGCATCGGGCACACCACCAGGGTTGTGCGCAAGAGCGCATTGGCGGATTATATAGCGCAGCTCAGGTTCGTTCAGGCAGAAACCCATCCGACTTCGTGCTTCAACCACCTCCACTACATCTTTCTCGTGAGACAAGTATTTCGGCTGTCTCCCTCGACGGGCGTCCAACGCCACGGTGCCGTGAAGGCGCCGACGCAAGGCCTTTGTCCACGCGGAATCGCCTCGCGCTCTCGCGGATTGACATTCCCTGCAGCACAGCGTGCACTGCTTGCCCCCACGGAGGCTCTTGGGTGGTCATTGCGCGCGGCGCCCTTCGCTTTCTTTGCGAATCTTGATTTGAGTATGCGCCCTCGCAAATCTTGATCTGGGTATGCGATGAATCTCCCGGATAAAAGCGAATCGACTGACTCGAAATACGGTGTGACTCGTATTGCGTCGTACACGGATACATCTCCAAGGGGCCAGCTTATCGATGAAAGCTTCAGCATTCTTCTTGAAGACTATTGGTGGATAAGCTTCAAATTATCGACATGATTGGGTATAAGTTCGGTGGGGGGCAGCTCATCGAGGAACTCCCTTAAAATCTGGCCCATCACTTTTTACTGCAAACCGATTGAGGGGCCAGCTTATCAACGAAATTTGGGGGGCAGCTTATCGACGAATACGGTAGTTGGTCATCGGGAACCCACATTTTATTCCATTTAAAGGTGTATTCCAAGTCTGGGGATTACTAACGAGGGGTTCATCTGTATCACTATCAAGAGCTGTACCATGTAAGAGGTATATTTGACATTGGTGGCTGTGGTTCGGCTTCTGCACTGGCGGCGACATCGTGGTTCAGCTTACTGGTCGAAGCTCATTTCTGAAGCTCACACGATGCCATCGCCCACCACGCCATCCAGCACCCGCATCAGGCTCACCGTTGCCGTGGCTGCTGATTCGTCGTCATAAGGACGACATACCCTCTCCAGTCAAAGCCATCTTGCCCGCTGGGCTCAGAAGGCGTTCCAGCTTGCGTGCCTTCATTTTCAGGCTGTGATTTCAGCTGAGATTTAGAAGGATAGCCTTGATTGTAGTAACGAGAAGGAGGAAGATATGTAAGGAAATGGCTGATACGGTGGTGACCGCCGCAAACCTTACTGACGAGGAACTGCAGGAGCGACTGCAGTGGATGGCAAAGCTTTTATTTACACTGATGCTTCGGGCGTGTCATCCGCGGCAGTGAAAGGCTTCCGATCGATGCCGAGAGCGTTTAGAGAGGAGTTAGGCAGAAAGACGATGGCGTAAACAGCAGCTGTCCTTGGTAAATTTCTTCGGACGTGCTTCACGGAATGACCGAATTCAATACTTAAGCACCTCTGGTTAGTGATATGCGAGGTTTTTGAATCACAGAGGTCAGAGGAACTTTGACTTGGTTTTGTATACCAACGGTCATCGGGTGAGGAGTCTAACCGCACTAACTAGAGGGTATCACTAAATGGGATACCACTAAGAAGAGGATTATCTGTCGCACCCTGGCCTTGCTTGCTCTTCCCAAGTCTTACTGAGAGCAGCGTTGTTAGATGCACGCTGTTGGATGCAGTTTGATGCGTTGGATGCATTCCCTGTCTAAAGGTACACAATAGCCTGAATTTGAAAATACGTTTTCAAAAGACCCGCGCAACAGTTGCTGTCCCGCCAAAATTCCTCCACCTTGGTAAGCGTGAGCTGGAAGCCCTCCACGCCACTAAGCGTCAGGCAGTGTTGTGTTAGATCTCCATTGCTCCGTCAACCTACCTTGTAACTAACAGATGCCTCTCTTGCTCCCTGGTAGGCTCAGAGATGGCGGGTGGACGAAAAGTCTGAGACTAGACACAAATAACAGACTCCGAGACACGCCACAAGGTACTTGTTGCCACCTTGCCCACAAGAAAATAGTCGGGAGAGTCCGCTTTCAGTGCAACACGATGCCTTTATTTACATTTCAAAGTCGTACTTCAGCTTCCTAGCTTCCTTTGCGAACATTTCTCCTTTGACGTGTAAGATTAACCCAAACATTCTCCAATACCATGGTCACGCATAGCAAGAACTCAGAGGTAAGCATAAATGGAGTGAAGATCATCACTGAACCACCCGGTCCAAGATCAAGTGGACGATTAAAAATTCATGAGGGCGAAAACGCTTCAACATGTACTCTTCAGTCCCATTTGGTAAAATGTACTACCAGAATTTCAAGTGTGTACCAGGGGACTCGTCGCGGCTACTAGTACAGTATACAATTTAGACGCCTTTGTCGGGAGTTTGCGGCAAGACCGAGGCTCGCGTTGCGTTTTTCGACAAGCCCCCACTGATCTTGGAGATCTGCTTGGATCAAGAGTACAAAAGCAGTGCTATCTTTGTGCTTTACTGGCAATTATCCCAAGTATTCCATTGACTGTTACCTCACCCAGAAGAAGGCGGGTTGCGTACATCAGTACGTGGAGTTTTCCACCACGATACGGTGTAGTGGTGGAAATGAAACACACTTATTTCCAAACCTGCGCCAACAGGGCTGAACTTTCCTGCCCCAGTCAACCCCGGCGCTGGAAACCACCCGCGATTGAGTTGGGATGTCCTCGAAATCTTGTTCTCTTGACATTGTCGAAGTATATATTTGTTGAGAACGAACAACCAGCTCCACCGTTTGTGGAATGATATTACCACTTTGTCTTGTACGACATTTAGCAAGTCCGCGTGGCCCTCACGCATCCGCTGACCCGGTCTGCCGACCACTACATGACACCTAAAAACCTGTCATACCTCGGCTTGTGCGCCACACAGCAGGAAGGTGTGGAGGAGATGGAAAGCATACAACAAACACGATGTTCACAAGTGATATTGAAAAGCCTGCTTTTGAATACCGTGTAAGGCAAGTTTTCTGGCTGAAACATACGGTGAGTGCTACATGACGCCAAAAATACTACCGTTAAGGATATCGGTGGTGGGCCACAACGCAGCAATGTTTTGTATTGAGTTACTTTCAGCAATTACAGCGGGGTAAATCTCTTCAACATATTTTGGCGCAGTAATTGCCGTCACACGTTGCTTATGGACTTGCTGCCATTGGAAAATTGCTGGAGCGCGTTTTCTCGGCTTAGGAACCATGTAGTCTTCGCCGTACATTCTCCTCAAAAAGTATTCGGGGTCGCGAACCGTGTCGAACTGTTGACCATTGATCGTCACCTGCGAGAACGGCCGAACCTTGTCGTCAGGCAGTGCACTACTGCCGTTTACACGCCTCATCTCCTCAACCATCCAATCCCCACTGCGTCTCTTCTGGTTCATCGAGTAGAGGTCCACGTACGGGACTGCGAACTTCTTGAGTGACCGGTAGATTTGGGTCATAGAGAATTGCGGCAAGTGGGTGTGTTGGGGCTACACATACGCGCCAAATATTCTGGAGAAAAAGATAATAGCCTTTTCTCCACAATGCTAAGTGCAACTTGTTGTGTGAGAGGATAACTCCTTTGTAGGCGATATCGGCATCTTCTGTGAAGGGAATCACACCTTCGTCTCGTACAGCACCAAGTAAAGAACCGTAAGCAATAACGGGGGCCTTTCCAGCAGCTTGAAGCTCTTCATACACTTCGACCACCAACATGTGCAGTACACTGGCGTGGCAGATATTTTCCGGTGATTTCTGCCTCAGGAGGTCCATGCGATCGGCCCCGTTGCAGAATGGCGTGTCCTTCCGTCCTGAAATCGGCAAACAATAACCGAACTTGCGCTGTTTGCGTAACTTGAGACTTCTGCCTTGGCAGAACACTGTATGGTCTCCACTAAACACGGGTGGCTGGAGTGGGAGACCCTCTTTCAGCATCGAGTAATATTTGTGATCTGATCGGTACTGCACTTCGCTCACGTTCACGGCTCCCGGAGAGCAAGATGCGTCGTGATTTCCCATTAGAAAAGTCATAGGACGAGAAATAATGCGCATTTCAACCACAAAACCGCAAGTCAGCTGGCCAAATACTAGTAAGGCGAGTGTCAGGAGAACTTTGCTCCACGCGGACCCAAATTTGAATCTTCTTGAGCGCTTTAGAGGTATCTGCTCTTCGCAAAACAGATCCATTGGCGACTTGGACTATTGAACGCAAAGCGGTAGATTTCGGAATGACAGCGAATATGCTGTACCGAAAGGTGTTGCCCTTCTGATCCCCAAAACAGTCGATGGCGTCGATTCAACGTGCGCTGAGGGCCTCCCAACGTTTCAAGTCGTTTCAAGGCTGAATATTTTTCAACTTGGTTACCACTATGGTGGAGCGGTGAATAGGCACATTTTTAAGAGACATCTAAAGCTCGCGTCACTCATAAAATTCCAGCTATTTGCCCCGTGGCTTCGGAGTCATGTAGTCCGAACCATACGCTTGTTTCAAAAGTACTCTGGGTCGTGCACAGAGTCAAACTGCATTCCGTTGACTGTCACCTGAGAGAACGGCTGCACTTTTCGATCGGGTAGATTTCGTCCTTTTAGTTCCTGCAGGTCCCAGTCGCCATGCTTTTGCTGCTTCATGGGGTACAAATCTACGTACGGCACTGTGTACTCCTTGGTGATCGGCAGACTCGGATCGTATAAATGACCAGCCAACGGATGTGTTGGAGCCACGCAGACTCTCCAAATGTTCATGCGGAACATGTGATAGCCCTTCTTCCATAGTGCATCCTCTATGGAGCTCTCCTCTTGCAGGTCGCCAACAAACCCAACATCGGCATCCTCCGTGAAAGGGATTACTGAATGGTTGCGCACGGCACCCAGAAGTGAACCAAAGGTGAGGAACGGGGTGTTCCCTGTCGCTTGCAGCTCTTCGTACACCTCAACCATGATCATGTGGAGGACACTGGCATAGCAGATCGACTTGGACGAGCTAAGATCCAGCAGATCCATTCGGTCGGGAGTCTCGCAGAATGGCGTGTCCTTCCGCCCGGAAATCGGCAGGCAGTGACTGTATTTGACCAGGGTGTGGGTCCATTCATTGCATAGGATGGTGTGGTCTGCTCGAAACACTGGCTGTGGCCGTCGCTCCATAGCCGTCAGCGTCGAGTAGTTGTGGTGCTCCGAATGGTACTCGATATTGCTGGCGTTTAGGACTGCTGGCGTGCAGATTGTGGGGTTTAGCAGAATGGACACCGGAGAGCGGGAGATAAAGTACGTCTCCAGAGTCACATCTAATAGCACGAGCCCAACAAGTGCCACGGCGACGACCGGAATCACAGCGAAGATCGTGCAAACGACCTTGTGCCTATGTCTGACGCGTGTCGAGACGCCGCACTGCATCGGTCTCGACCTCTACAACATGCTGCTCGTTTGTCTTCATGTTTGACTGGGCTCCTATCGCGGCAAAGACAAACTGAATGGTAAAGGAGGCCGCGATCGCACCCACATCGAGCTGGAATTCAGTCGTTCGTGGCCATTTAGGTGTGAGACGATCCCTACCAGCAAATTGATAACCCAAAACATAGCCAACTGTCATGGGTGCTGCAGAACGCACCAAGCGTAGTGGAGGCTCAGCCTTCTTTGTGGAAGCACACATGTGAAGTGAAAACGAGGTTGATGTACTGCAAACAACTCCCTGTGCTACCCTTATTAGTCGGTAAGGGTCCACAGCTCCCTGCGGATTGAGATCGATGGAGTCTACATAAAAATATTATGTTTTTATGTAACTCACAAGAACTAGCTTGAGTAGCTGGAGGTCAACACATCGTTGGATTGCGGGACGCAAGTGCGATGTACCCACAAAATATTTGATGGTTGGAGCTCGTGTGGCCAGTTCCTTGATTGTGGGACGCTGTCTACTAATATATACTTAGTATCTCCTTCATGACTGCGCGCCAGCAGCAGCACGACACGTGCTTTCGTCTGTAGCACACGCCAATTTCACAGAGTCCAGAAGAAGTGTACTGCGGTGGCCATCACCAACGAGGCGATCGCTTCATTTAACTTGCCCAACGACAATGCTATCCGGTTGGGGATGGATTTCTTGTCGCGTTCGTCAACAATCCGACGCACGTCGAGTTCTATGTGAACCAGCAGGTGATCACGCGGGGCTGACGTCGCCAGTGATGATGGTCCCATTCTGGGTACTGTACAACCGTGCCTTCTGGAAACCTGCTCCATGCTGCAAACTGTAGTCCATGAATCATAGCTTGGTGGGACAGACTGGCGCGGGCCCTGCTGCAGCATGCTGTAGCACCGAATCATTTATTTTCTGTGCGAAAAAGGAATTATACTTGCTTTTGTATAGGGACCGTCTCAACGCAATACACACTGCGCAAGACTCGTTCACCATTCCTTCATTTGAGCACAAACCAACACGAGTTCGCCTCCCCAGCACCACAGATGCATGTGATCAGAGTAGACGAGAAGTCTGTCGTCGTGGCCGATCACGGAGAAGCTCGTCGAATCAACGAGGCCACGAAAAGTATCCACCGCCGCAGAGCTGCTGCGCAGGCGTGGCCGTGATTCCGACCTTCGCCTTCGTGCTCATCGGGCTGGTGGTCTTCGACGTCGTCATGGAGACGAACATCATCGCGAGCGCTCCACCGACGTTCATTCTGTTCAACAACTTCGCAATGTGCACACCGAACATCGTGAATGTCAGCAACGTCGAGTACCATTCAGGGCACAGATACTACTCGGAGCTCAAGAACATGGGACCAATTCCATTGCCAGCGTTTCGAGAAAAACACATGCAGCTATGTGATGAAGACCGACGCTTCAAGAAAAATACAACTATTGCCTGCCAATTTCAGGAAGGAAGGACACCCCGTTCTGCACGACCGCGGACAGGATGGACCTGCTGAACCTGCGCTCGTCCAAGTCGATCTGCTACGCCAGCGTGCTGCACATGTTGCTGGTTGAAGTTTATGAGGAGCTCCAAGCGACGGGAAATATCCCATTTCTCGCGTTTGGATCGCTACTAGGTGCTGTTCGCAACGGGTCTATGATTCCGTTCACGGAAGACGCCGACGTCGGGTTTGTTGGCGACATGATTGCAGAAAACGCATTGCGAGAAGCGCTCTGGAGAAAAGGATACCACATGTTCTTCATGGATATTTGGCGTGTGTGCGTGGCTCCGACTCATCCGTTGGCGGGCCATTTGTACGAACCAAACTTGCCGATCACCCAGAACTATGCTGTGCCGTATTTGGATTTGTATACCATGAAGCAGCAAGACGACAACAACTGGAATATGCAAGAACTGGAAGGTAGCAATGGCCACATTCTTCCATACAGCCGAGTACAGCCATTCTCGCAAGTAACTATCAACGGAATTTCGTTCGACACGGTACACGATCCAGTATACTTTTGACGGAGGCATATGGCGAGGACTACATGACCCCAAAGCCCCGGGAGCCATAATTTTGAATAAAAGAATATAATGCTGACGATAATGATCTGTGCTGTTGCCCAACGTCCAGGACTCATTTTTAAAGTCTCCTACTAGCGATTGAGTAGTTGATTCGAAAGGACTGCTACCGTTGCGTAGCCCAGTTGCTATCGCCGTCCATCGAACGTGCCTGGCCTTGGAGGCTGGCAACTTGTGAAAGGGAATCAATCAGTTATATTCGTTACTAATAGACATCACTCGCAAAAAGTCTGTCTTTTAGCGTATGATGCGCGGTTTTGCATAAGTTAGCTACGCCCAAATTTTCAAATAAAAGGTGGCTATATCTCACATTAGGGGTGTCAGACCTCCAAAAATAGCTCCTCTTATTTTGGCCTGTGGACGACGCATTTTTGGCCTCTGAGCTACTCATTTTCTGAAATAAGCCACCTCCCGAGGTGGCTTGTTTTGCGAAATAAGCAGTTTAAGCCTGGTTTTGTGGGTGGATTTCCAACCAGTTGCCTAAAGATACTACTAGCGCTGTAGTACAGCGGTAACGAGCTGCCTACAGAAATGGCTATCGGCGGAGCTGCCTCGGGAGTGCTTGCGGGTGCAGGCGAGGCCACCGCTTCCACTGCAACTGCAACGACGACTGCACCTGCTGCTAAGATTTATCTAACATCGGATGACTACGATATCTTAGTCACCTGGATGGAAGATGAAACCAACTTTGCTGCAGTTCATGGCTCCGGAAGCAAGACGGCAATTGGTGAGGACACGAAGACCAAGCGCCAGGCTTTCGCTGCCATGGCTAAGAACTTGAAGCAGAAGACGAAGACGCCTGACATGCCGCTCTTGAAGGCGAGAAACATGCAGCAGCGATGGGATAACTACATGAAAAAGTTCAAGAAGCTGTATGCTGCGTCGAAGAAAACAGGGTACGGGATCTCTGATGCAGAGAGGAAGAAGGGGATGACGCTGAGTGAGAAGGAGCACAAGAAGTGCCTTGCTTCGCGCGTATGAAAATACTGTTTGGTACAAGACCGAACGTTACCGCAGGGAGCACAGTGGAGGTTGGCGTGCCTCCGACGTGCTCACGTGTGCTGCCATCAACACCACCAGACACTACACTTGCAGACGGTGGAATCCCTATCGTCGAAGCCAATGATAGCGCGGTGTTGACGGAGTTGACAAGACTGACCAATGATGACTGCATCTACAGTGACAGCGACGGCGGTGATGCAGGAGAGGATAGCAGTGACGACCGAGCTAAAGAAAACAAAGACGCTGAGACCTCCGATAATCAAGCCTCGGTCGCAGCTCTTGGATAATACGCGTGATGATCCAGCCGAGATACTTGCAAGTTCAAGTGCTGGAATTATATCAGGGCAACGTCACACGTTGGAGGAGGCAGTTGCTCAAGTAGAAACCATGCGTCAATCCTTGCTGAATGCTGCCGCTGCTACAACCGATAATGCTAGTCGTTCTGCGCATAAGACGAAAGCTAAAACAAAAGAAAAGCTCGGCAACGAGCAACGAAGCGGCTCGTGCAACATCAGCAGACAATGGTGGTGAAAATACTGGGAAGCAGACCGCTCAGGAAGCTCGGCTTTCTATCTCGCAGACTTACTGCAATACTCAAACTGCTCGACTAGATTAGTTAAAGAGAAAGCTGGATCTCGAGGAGCGTCGGATGAAAATGGAAGCTGGCGACCGGCGCCAAATTCGCAAAGAAGAAATGATTTTCCGCAAAGAAGAACAAAAACGCCGAGTGCTAGAACAACGGCAAATTTTGGCGCTTGAAGTAATTAAGACCGGTGGGTCAGTGAAGGATGTCCAGATGTTCCTGGAGATGCTTACTCCAGATGAAGAGGAGCGTACTTCAGATGTGGAGGTAGGTACTCCAGATGAGTCATTGAGTGATTGAGATTTTAATTTTGAGTATCATCGCAGTTTAACACCGTAGAGAAGCGTTGGCTTCAAACACAGCATGCGGTTAATAATGAATGGTTGGTTGGTTTAACGTTAAAATATCTATCACGCACGCAGCTACCACCTGAAATGCTTTGAGTTTAATTGTGGTGTTGCTAATCTTTCCAGAGCATCCCACCAGGTCGTCGTGTTGCTGCAATGGCTTGAGCCTTCACATGAGTTCGAAAAACGTACTCGTCATCATCTTCTTCTGGTTCAACTGGATCATCGACTACTGTTGCTTTATAAGCCCACTCATCTCCAAACGTAATAAGCATGTTGTGAAGTATAACGCACGCCGTCATCCATCTTAAAATCCGTGCTATATCACCTCGGTTCCTTATCTGGATTCGAAGTTCACGTAGCGACATCCACCGCGCCTTCAGCACACCAATAGTGTGCTCGTTGACAACACGAACGTGAGCTACGCACTTGTTGAATTCCTCTTTATCGTTGCCCTTGGAACCTTTCTTGTAGGCTGGAACTATGGTGTTATGAGTTTTGTCCACTGGGTATGCTGAGTCCGCAATCAAATATTGTCCTTGGTCGAAGAATTGGCGTTTGTAGGCACTCTTTGACAACTGCATTTCTTGATAAACTGTGCTATCAGCACAAGACCCCGGCCAGCCACTATAGAAACTAATTATTCTCCGTCGGTCGTCGCATACTACCTGGGCATTAATGCTATAGCGGCACTTTCGATCGTAGTAGCATTCTCCGTTCACTGCTGGTCGTTGTGACAGCGGAATCGTAGTACCGTCAATAAACCCCACGCACCCCTAAATCCATCGGTCTGCATCCGACGTGAGATCTCCGCCCGTTCACACGCATCTGGCCATCGCACGAACTCATCAACTTTGCGAATTAGTGCAGCAACTACACGAAAAGTGTACAATGCTATCGTCCCGCTTCCAAGGCCCCACAAAACGGACGTTCTTCCAAGTGAGGCTCCATTACCGTAATTGCCGAATCTGTCCAGCGCAACAGATAGCTGCAACCACACTGGAGCCTGTGGAAACTGCTGCTGTTGTAGAAGATGCCATCGTCCTGAATCTGCTCTAAAATCTGGTCAAAGGCTGGCCTAGTAGTTCTCACCATCTGCCGAAACGATTTGTCTGGCAATCGGTAGAAGTACTCTTTTGCAAACTCGGTTGACCTTGGTACGATCTCTCGAAGCACAACGTAGCGGCTAGATTCGACCAACACCAGCAGATCCGCTAGCTCAGCAAACGGAGAGCCCCACACCGCTGCAAAGTCTTGAAGCAACACGTCCTCGGACACGTCGTTCATATCATCGTCGACCTCGTGGTCGAGTGCTGCCAGTGACATCGCGCGCTCGATGGCTTCTAGCAGCTTCTGCCTCTCGCTTTTTGCCGGCATACTGCGGCTACGAAATAGCGGCGGATGCAACTAAGAATTATGGGAACTGATAACTGCAGATCAGCAGGGGGTTCAGGTTTGTTATGTAACTGATATTTACCCTCGAGCTGCTTGTTATTTGGCCGGCCGACGACATATATTTTTGTAAGCACCTGACAGGTCTGACACCCCCTAATAGGGGTGTCAGGTACC